>JBAFWW010021198.1:9544-27041 GCA_036873685.1 Agapornis canus
GGGGAAGAGCCCGAGACAGGCTTTTTTGGGGTATTTTTTTCCCCAGAAAATGAAAAACCAAAAAAAAAGGCCGGGGTGGGGAGGGTTTTCCCCCCCCCCCCCCCCCTTTTTCTCTTGAGTGCCTTCCATTTCTTGTAAGAGCTGGTTGGGACAGTGAAGCTGATAACACATAAAAGTGGTAGATGAGAAAGCTGAGACAGCGATGGATGAACTTGACACATTCTGTTTCTGACTTCCTTTTTGAAATGTCAATTTTGATCCTGCAATTAGAGAATAAATTACTAGCTTTTTTTGCCACAATAACATCTTCACGTATGAGTGGACTGTTTGTACTGAACATCTTAAAATGCAGCTTTGGGGCAGTTTTGGTTGATTTATGGTTGTTGTGTTTTTTTTTTTTCCCATGGAAAAAAATACATAACAGAGCATAAAAGTCAAGCAAACTGCATTTTCACAGTAATTGTAAAAGCTAAATCCCAAGCAGTCAAAACCTACAGCTTTTTACTTAAACACGAATAGAGCTTTAATATTTGCAAGCATTCTGAAATTGCTCAGGTAAAAATGTGTAAAAGATTTTGCTAAATTGAATGTGTTGACGGAAAAGCCGTAGATGTATAATTTCTGTAGCATCTGCTAAAGGTTTTTATTTCAGTTCCAAGTGTCTGAAGTATTTTCAGATGTGATTCTGAGTACCTTTACATACAGTGAGGCATTGTCTTAAAGCACTGGTTTTAAATATTTAATTTGTAGGTAAGTGGAGGCATCCTCCGGATATTCCCAGAAGGTAAAGCCCAATTCGCTGATATTGAACCCAAATTTGATAGACTGCTATTCTTCTGGTCTGATCGCCGCAACCCTCATGAAGTACAGCCAGCATATGCTACAAGGTAAGAGTAATTAACTCTTTCTATATTGCACGATGTATTTTTCTATTGAGAAATGAGCAAATTCTAATGAGAAACGAGTGGCACTATGAAATACGACCTGCTCCCATGTACAGTTCCAGTTGCGGTATGACAAGAAGGGGTTTATTTTACCGAATGGTTAGGCATCCGTCATGCTGCTGAGTTTGTACTGATGTCTGGTTTTGTATTTTGGAGAGAACATCCTGTAGGGTGGGTAGGAGGGAGGACTGGAAGCACCAGAAGTTTCTGTGTGTGTACTTGGCAGAACTGAGTAGGAGCACACAGAGCTATAAGCAGACCCCACCTTAGCCAAGGGGTGTTGTCTTCACTGTTTCTCTGTAATGGCTTTACACTCCCTTTACATTCCCTTTGTCCTTAGCACCTTACTGTGTTAGTGGAAGATTGAGTAGGTACTTCAACTTTCTGTCCCTAATCATTTACAAACCAAGCCACCACATTCTAGTTTTGGAATTGGAAGAGGGCTGTGGGGCAGAAATGACCATTGTTACATGAATCTATTCTTTCTCTGGAGTATTACAGGAGTTGCTCCCAGTCTGAGTCACAGGGGGAACCTGATATCTTTTGTCCCTCATTGTAGGGCAGTGGATGATGTTAAAGGTACCTGCATTCAGTGCCCCCACCTGGGCAGTGAGTGGGGGTTCCAGGTAGCATTAAGAGGTATATCATTGGAGTTGTTGATCCAGACTTCCTGTTGCCCAAGTTGCAACACGTTTGGGTGGCCAGAGCACTGAACACTGGAACTGTGAGATAATGAAAGTACCTTTGCAAGAAGTAACTTGAAGCTGCATGTCCTCTTGCAGCCTTTCAAGAGGCTGTACTGCTCTCCCCTCCCCCATCCTGCTCTGAGTAGATTCAGAGGGTGAAATGCATTTACTAAAGCTCCTTAAAGCTTTTTTTTTAACTCAGTAGCTGGCATTTCACATTTAAATACTGTATGGGCAGTAGAAAATCAGAGGAGCTGTGTAAGAAGGGGTAGTTACTGTTCCTTTATGTCAAATGTGGGAAAATAAAAAAGAATAGGCTGTTGTAGTGTGTCTCAGTGACGAAGTTGGGTGAGTAGAGTGAAAGATGACATCACAGGGCAAGGTGATGGGGATGGAGACTACATCACAGCTTCTGGGCAAGAACCACGATAGCAACTCATCAGGGAAAAGAAGCATAAACTTTAAACCATCGGTGTCACCCTTCTGATGGCTGTTCAGGCAGTACGTGCTTATGGGACATGCACACACATGTGCGTGTGCACACACACACAGACACACACAAAACAACCACAAACTTCCAAAACAACTGCTTGCTTTTTGCTTTACGAAATATTTCCTCTGTCAGACTGCAAAAGTGTCATCTCATTTAGGTTATATTTTATGTCAAGTGCTTCACTGATATTTCTTCATAGTTCAGGAGTTCTTTTTCCATCTGTTTCCCTAGGTACGCAATAACAGTGTGGTATTTTGATGCAGATGAACGAGCACGAGCTAAAGTAAAATATCTAACAGGTAATCTCTTTTAATATCTTCTGTGTTTGGTTGTGTTTTGTTTTGTTTAATGGAAGAATAGTTCAGTAGTCCTCCAGCCTCTTTGGCCTACTCTGTGCACAAAAAGGGAAAGACCAGTGTAATTCAAAGTCAGGTTTTACAGGGAAGGTGACCCAATGGTTGAGCTGCTAGGCAGTGACTTGGGAAATCCAGGTCAGTGCCTTGTCCTGCTCGCACTTCCTCTGAGACTGCTCAGTATTTTCATATGGGGGATGCAGCCTCTCCCTTGTCCTGTCTCCCTAGTAGGTGTGGAGGATAAATACTCCAGAGACAGTGGGGCACTGCAGAACTGAGAGCCCTGGAAATAGTTTTGATGGAATATAGTGATTCAACAAGTGAATACGACTTAACTGGACTAGAATCTCTATATTGGAAAAACAAAAGCCTAAAATTAAAATCTGGAATCAAAGAATGGAGTTACTTCCTCTATTTCCAGTTCCACGTATCTAGCATCTGTTTTCCTTTTCTGGCTTCTCCCTCAAGAGGAAGTTGATCTAATTTTCCTGTTCAAATTAGCATTATAAAGAGAAATGGCCGAGGACTTATGTCGTGTTTGTAACTGCCAGCATGATTTTGTGTTTGTTACCACAGTTTAAAAATAAAGCAAAATTCTGTACTGCAAGTGCACAAATGCACAAGGCCGGTTTCTCCATGGTTTCATTGAGAGCTCTGAAACTGATGATGTTGAAGACATGTGGCAGTGATTTCCAAATGATATTTCCATTCATTGCTGTTAGACACCTGAAGCTCATGACTAGACCCAGAGCTATCTAGTGGCTGTAAAGGCTGCAGTTCCCCCTATGACTTTGTGTGTTCTGGGAGTGGCAAGAGTAATGCAGCTCCTGCAGGGCTTGTGAAGAAACACAGGGGTCCCTCAGCTCCAGCTTGGCAGGTGACAGCAAAGCACAGTGACTTCCCAGGCACTCAGGAATGCTGAGTATCTCCCACCTGGTCTCTGCAGGAGTCCTGTCTGTCTGTTCATAAGTCGGCCGTGGTGTTACACGTGTGGGACCACACAGCTCCTGGAGCCAGCCTTACTGGATCAGAGCTGTTCTGATTGTGTCTGCCCAGCTTCAGCTGCTGCCCTTCCTGAGAGAGTGCAGGCTTGTGTCTGCCTGCAGGGAAGGTGCTCCCTCTGGCCTCCCTCCTTCTTGAGTTCCCCCTAAACTGCAGGCACTTAAGGAAGGAAGGCTGGGTTGGAAGGGTTGTTTAAGTTTCAGTATCAGTATGCCCTGTAATTGATTTATGATACCATATTGTGGTGATTCCAGTTTTCATTTACAGTTAAAATCGCATTCTTTGCTCTGTATCTGCAGCAAAAACTGTGCAAGATGCCTTCTATTTTCTACTGAAAATAAAACACAAAATTATAGAATAAAATGTCATGAAAGAGAAAACTAAGAATTTCAGACTTGGTGTCTAAAGGCATGCAGAATCTGTTTGAATTTTTCTTGAATACAGGATAACTGTCTCTGTTCATGTTTTGATGGCAAAGCTTTTATTTGGGGGTACCTGAAGTTACCTCGGTCAGTTTATATTAAAAAAGAAGGTGTGGGTTGGTTGGTGGTTTGGAGATTTATTACTATTTTTTAGCAGCAATTCAAATGGAATGGTTCATTTTAGTCATTTGTCAGAGTTTCTTTGGAAAGCTAAGTGCCCAGAAACTCCAGATATTCTGATACTGAATAATGGAGGCCCTGCACATTCTCAGTTGTCCACTCTTATAGCTTACCTTTATAAAGGCTGAGATGAGGAGCTGCAGATGTGAAGTATCCAGTTTTCTACCTGGGCATCCAAATACATGCCCACTTTCAGAGATATGATGAGTAACCACAGCTTGTTACCTTTACGCAGCACAGGGTATAGAGTACGTATACAGAAATACCTGCTTTGCTAGATAATCTTCAAAGTGCTCTCTTAAAACTGATCTTGAAAGTCATGTAGTGATTCTGTAGACTGTACTTTGATAAATGCTGAAAAAATAATGCCAATCTCCTTTTCATATTTCTGCAGGTGAAAAAGGTGTGAGGGTTGAACTTAATAAACCTTCTGACTCAGTTGGGAAAGACGTTTTATAAGCCTTTGATTTAGCAACTCCCCTTGCTATTCTCCCTGATAAATCTTGATGCTATCTATTAACTTTTGAATGTGAATAACAAGATAAAGGAAAATCAACAACAAACCAACATTTTAATAAAGAAGCAAACAGTGTTTCAATGTTGCATCAAATAGAAGGTTCTTTGACTGCTGAAGCATTGTACTATGTGATTGTGACTCCAGGCCTGTGACTGCTTATGTGAAGAAGATAAGCAATCAGTAAGAAACAACATATGCATCTGGACATAAATAAGTGCCCTACATAGAATTTGTCCATCCTTATATTTTGCCAGACCTGTCATGCAGCTGAATCCAATTCATCACTCCCTTTTTTTATATGCTAAAAGTTTGAATTTTGGGTAATTTTTGTATGACCAGGTACAATTAATCAAGATTGAGTCTTAAAAAAAAAAGAAAAAAAAAAAAAAAAAAGAAAAACTTGGAAAAAAAAAAAAAGAAAAAAATTACAGTATTCTCCAAAATAACATGGATCTATTTTTGTAAAACTGTTCATACTGTTCTCCTCTGCCATTGAAGACCTAATTTAATGTAAGGGTTGCCAGTAACTGATAATCACTTTAGTTTTCTTTACACCTTAAGTCAGAAAAGGAGCACTTTAATTACCAGCTAAAAACCTGATTGTTTTATATCATATCTCACACTAATCTTAACTCCTAAGGATTGCTGCTGTATTGTTTTGGGTTTTTTGTTTTGTTTTGACTGTGTCCTCCTGAACCTTATTAACAGAAGCAAATCAGTATCTCGCTATTAGTAACATTCAGTTTGTGGTTTTGTATGTTGGATCCACAGAGCGGAAGTTTCTGTCTCTTCTTTGGTTTATTTTAGGTTAGGGGATTTTTTCGTTTTGTTTGCTTTTTTTTTTGTTTGTTTTTTTAATTGTTTTGGTTTTGTTTTGGGTTTTTTTTGAAGTGACTGGCACTAAGTGAACTTGACACTATCGGTTGCTGTCATTGGCTTTGGGGACCTGGTAAATACCATCGAGTTACAAGAACATACAAGGGCTTTCCTAGGCTATTAGAGGTACCCAGAACCTCCTTATGTACTTGACGGAAACTTTTGAGCTTTCTCTGTTTTCTAACAAATATTTGGCACTCCGCTTTCCTTTGTATATAAGTTAATAGAATATCAAAACCCTCACTTTTTAATTTCCTTTTCAAGTTTCGGTGTCCTGTGCAGTCTGTAAGTAGACACCTTGATCTATTATATAATATCAAGGAGATGGTCAGCGCACTGAAGCTGAAGTGCATCACTGTAGGCTCCTTGTGCAATACGTCTTTAGGTTTTCACTGGGCTGAAGGATTTCCCCAAAAAGGCACTGCCCTTTGATCAATACTGAGGTATATATTTAGTAGGAAAGCATTTACTTTCTTTTACATTGTTTTAATTTTATCAAGGAGAGGGGACTTCACAGAATAGAAGTAAGATGTGCAGAAATGTTGATACTCTTTTATTTTTAAGAAATGGATGGTTTGGACACTGATCTCTTTTTATTATTATTTTTTAATTCTTCTTTCCTTTTTTTATTTTCCCCCTGAGCTTTAAAAGCTTGAGAAAACAAAAGCAAACCTATAAAAGACAGCATTCACATTTTCAGAGTTTGAGGGTTGATCAACTTACCCACTGCAGTTTTCTATCTGTCCCTTGTTTCCTTACTTAGCCAAAACAATGTGAGTGTACAGAAATATTTCTGTATATATTACAACTTGTGACAATTTTAGCATCTGTATAGTTTGTATTCAATTAGAGACCTTTTCTATGGAAAGCTCAGTAATTTTTTATTAAAAACATTACTATTGTTCATGTAAAACATGAAAAAGCTAATTGCTCAGTAACAAACTGACAGAAGGGGGGAATCAGTATTGGTATTATCATTTAGGAGAACCAGCAGAGATCCCAGTTTTGTTTTGATTTTGCTTTTCCTTTTTTTTTCTTTAGTATGTTCTTGCCCTTTACAGTTACCTTCCTCTTTCCTCCTTTCTTCCCAGAAAACCAGACAGGATACCTTTACTGTAAGTGCCTCTGCCAACCTGGCCAAGGAGTGCAAATCTTCATTACTGTCTGGTCTGCAGTGCATTTAGGCTACCAATGAAACAAGCAAAAAAGCCACCTCTTCTACTTCACCTTCTTCAGTACTACTTTAACAGAGGTTTGTTTAGTTTTGTTTTAGAAATGTAAGCATAAGCCTTTAAACTCATTTCAGTCCCTCTGTAATTCAAAGTTCTGCAGTTACATGGCGTATCAAATTCTAATCACTGTAGGTTTGTGCTTGCCAGACAGGTTTTAAAAGTGCTTATTTTTTCACTCCATGTAAGTCATGACAATAGGGTCAACAAAATCAGGTCAGCCATTTCTTCCATGTCCTTTAGAAACTGTTCATTTCATGTCGGTTGAATATTCAGTCTTGGGCATCACCAAGCAGGTCCTTGTTCTAAAACTATTTTTTAAACTGTCTTATGATCTGTATGTGTCTAGTCCTGGTTAAAGATAAAGCTTCATAATGCTATTTTTATTCATGATGTTAGCTGGCTGTGAAATACGAGACCTTTATCTATAGCAGGCAAAGAAATTCAGGATTCATTTACAGGTTGCCTATAAAGTTGTGTAATTTGAAAAGCAGTGTTCATTATGGAAGAGCTCTCGAGTTGCTTGTAAAGCTAATCTAATTAAAAAAAAAAAAAGATGATGTATAAAGGTTCTTGAAAACTATGTGGTTATTTGTAGTCTTTTTCAGCTCTCAAAACTACTCCAGAGGAACTGATTTATAAATGTCCCTTGATGAATGGGGATATGCGGATTTTTGGTGGTTTGGGAGGGGGAGTCTTCTGTTAGGTTGGGATTTGGATTGGGTTCTGGTTTGGTTTTTGGTGGGGGGAGGACGGGTTGTTTGTGCTTGTTTTGTCTTAAATCTGAGCTACGAGGTTCAGGGGACGGGCTGTGTTTTAGGCTGCCTGCAGTTACAGCTGAACAGCTGCCTGGCTGTGGTGATCATTTTCCTGGTGATTTTGTTCTTTGAGGGGCAGCACCAAGTTTAGGCTGGCTGGAGGGTGATGATGGACAAAGATGCAGCTCTAGTGTTTTCACCACTTTCTGGCAGGTACATGAGCTGCAAAGTGGAAGTCCTCTTCAGAGAGGATTTGTAAGGTTTAATGGGAGTTCTTGAGTTTTATGTGGCTCCCAGTGAATTGCAAGTGCTTTGAAGATGGCAAAAGAATGGTAGAGCCTACAGACACCCATCCATACAAGATGCCACACAGTTTCAGCTTTTTGATGAGCTTTGCAATGACTGTATGGTAATCAAGGAAACATCTGCCTGGCTGTGCTTCTGCCATTGCTGTGCATCTTGTGGAGCCCCCCTGCATGCTGTTGTCTGCCTTGTCCTGGGTCAGGGAGAGTTACCTGCGTCTCCAAATGGGTCTGTCAGCTTTAGTGCACCTTTCATGGCACTTGGATACCTGTTCTGTTCTCTTGCTCAGCTCTTGCCAGTATATTAGGCTGAAACCTAAGTGCAGCAGCCCTGAGCTGATCCCAAAGTGTTTTGAGCCTTTTTCCATGCTTCAGTGCTATGTAACTTCTTTCATGTTCTCTTGAAATAGCCTCTTCCCTATGCTTTACATTGAACAGGGAAGAAGCCTTTCCAGCACTTGCAACTATCCTGTGTCGCTTGACCTTTTTAATTATCACATTGTTGAGCACAGTATGCAGGGGGATTGTTTTGCATAGTAAAGTCAAACACTGCACCAGGGAATGATGAAGTTTCTCTTGGGTGTTTCTCAAAAGAAGGACTCTTGCAAATTGAGAGGAAGCAGACAGCCTGTATCTTATGTAAAACACCTGGCTGTGCTGAGGCTTTTGGGCCAGGAGTGGAAAGATCACATCTCCAAGTATAATCAGACTGGAAAGTACCATTTTTGTGCTTGCTGAATGCTTAGTAGACGAGGGGGGAGTGCTAAGTGACAATAGCAAACTCAGAGCCTCAACATCCTGAAAGTCTAGTGTGTACCTTGCCTGCAGGCATGCAGATGTGCAGGTGGCTGCATGCACTTGCAAATACCTAATGGGAATATGAGTACTGAGCAGCAGAGACTTGGAAGCAATTCATGGGACTCAACTGGATTTGGATCTCATCTGCTTTTTTTCTTGGGGTGAGGGGGGGAGGTGGGTGTATGGAGAGACTTGGGTCTCCCATTGTCAGCTTTCATATTGAATATTTTGAGGCTTTTTTTTCAGCTGTAAAGCCTGCAAGTAAATGCAAACACACATCTGTTCATGCTGTTAGCACTGATGCAGGAGCTGCATTCACTCTGGAGCATCTGCTGCATCCAAGTTGTCTGACCCTGTCTAGTGGGGGGTGATAGCAGCTGGCAGAAGCAGGTTCAAGGTCCTCTGTCCTACCAGACAAAAACCAGTTCCAGGAAATTTGCTCTGTTGACTTGTGCTACCACTTAATTCTATCGAGCTTTTCCCCGTAGCTTTGAAGCTGAGGAGTGAATATACAGCACATTTATCCCTTTCCTGAAATAATAGTAAAAAAGGCCCAAAACTCCCAAATGGATGAGCCGGGTGCTAACAGTTGGCTTTAAAAGTGGAAGGGGCAGATGAGCTGCAAATCACCAACCCATTCAGGGTAAGGCTCAAGTCCTTCTCAGGACAGGGAGGAATGAGTTGAATAGAAATGGTAAAGTAGGATTTGACTCCTGCTCACAAATAGCCTCTTACCAGAATGTGGTATTGGGTTGTGACTTGGTATTTCACATTTCAGAACTACCTTAAGGCAACTCACTTGGGTTATAAATGTATCTACTTTGCTTATATTAGTATATGTGATTGTGGACACCACTAACGTTGGGGCAAGGGAATCAGGGCCATGGGTAACAGGATCTGTATTCTGAGTCCAGTTGATGGTGTCCCTGATAGCAAAGAGCAAGGTTTGAGCTGTCAGATTGGGGATATTTATTTTCCCTTCCCCTTATCCAGCCGCAAGGTAATAGTAATGCAGTGCTGGGCACGTGTTCCACACAGTCATAGCTTAACAAACAAGCAAAACCTGTAGTAAGTTAACACTTTGGCCCTAAATTTGTATTTCATGTAGAACTCTTTAATGGGGTGTGGGAAGCAATTTCTAAGCTGCTTTGATTACTTTTATTTTATCCCACCTGTGCTATGAAAACATTTCAGTTAAAAACCAAACCCCAAACTTTATATAAACCAGCATAGGTTTATTTAAAACAAACAACTGCATGTAGTTAAAAGTTGCTGCGACTTCATGGCCACGCAATGTTACCAGGAAGGGCATGTATTTTACAGTAGAAGTCGGGGGAGGGATGCAGAAATCCGTCGGGGATCTGCTCCCGGGGAGGGGAACGGCTGGAAGCAGGAACGGGTGACTGGGTCCCCCTGGTGTCCGCACCAGGACACGGCCTCTCCCTGAGAGCAGAGGGACGTGTGCGCCATGTCCCAGACGTGACAAAGAGACAAGTGGCTCTGGTTTAGGTGCAGGAAGCTGTGCTGCACAAACAAAAGTTAGTTAGAGAATGCAACCTGCTCGAGTGGAAGGTGTCCCTGCCCATGGCAGGGGCGTTGGAACTGGGTGTTCCAATGTCACAGGAACTAGTCCCTGTGAAGAAGGGACTAAGGCCCCTTGCAACCTTAACCATCCTGTGATTCTATGATTCTACGTGTATTTTGGCTGGGAGGTTTTTTCTGCTGTTGATTATGACAGCATTAGCTCTTGTTTAGATACGCACGAGGCAGCCTTATCTATGAACAGCCACCAGTGCAGGGACAAAGGAATATCGGAAGAGGGAGGTGCTTGGTCACACCTCCAGTACCTACAGTAGATTTGCTCTGGTTTGCTCAGGTGAAGCTCTGCTTCCTACCTCCCAGGCACATTCCCTTGTCATTTCCACTCCTGCACATGCGTGTGGCCTCTCCTGCCCCTTGCTAACCCAGGATTTCTCCATCCTTCCAGGCACCATTAGCTCCTCAAGTGCTGTTGCGTGTCCCACTGCAGAGTTCTGTGTTCCACCGCTTCTGGGGTGTTGGATAAAGTTATAAAACTCAGAGCTGAGGAAAACATCTGGGGTTGTTGTGTGTGAGATGAAGGCTGGCAGCAGCCTGGCACCTGCCTTTTCAGGTGGCCTGGTGTTACCTGAACCCTTGGCAGAGGTGCAATAAGAGGCCTAGGGAGGAGGTGGTGGTACCTGACAGAAGCTCAGTGCAGCAAGCTGCTGACTACCTTGGGGAAGCAAACTAATCTTGAGTTGCTGAGGGTGCTCCTTCCCCTTGGCAGAGGTGGTGGGGTTAATCATGACACAGCTGAATGGTGGCAGTTCATGGGACATACCCTTCATCTGGCACTGTATTCAGTGTTTCTAGTTACAGACACTAGCATCACAGGCATCAACTGGCATACAGGCAACACCCAGCAGCAGTTTCATGCCAAGCTTGGGTAGTCCTATTGAAGAAGGGAAGGGAGACGCACAAACAAACTGGAAACTGGTGCAGGGTTCACAGACGGGACATCTACTTGTCAATCTCCTGCCAATGGTATCACTTCCACACAAATCTAGAGCCATGTGAAAAGTACATGTGGGGCTGGGATCAACCCACCATACAACTCAAAGCTGAGTGGGGCTGCTTGCCCAGGAGCAGAGACCTCCACACCCTGCAGAAGGTAAGCCAGTGCTCCCCTCAGTACCTGCTGCAGGGCTGGCATGGACTGACTGAAACCCCTGGCTAAGAGTATAGAATCATAGAACAGTTAGGGTTGGAAAGGACCTTAAGATTATCTAGTTCCAACCCCCCTGCCATAGGCAGGGACACTTTCAAATGAACCTTGTCTAAAGCAGTGTAAACATTGACAGGTGCAAATGGCATTCTCTTAATTTATTTACTTTTAAAAAGTGAATTTAGTTTGTTCTTATATTCAATGAAGTATCAAAACAAGAATTTGCAAAATGCTATATTACAATTTTAAAAGATACTGCTGTATTCCTGTTCACATCTGTGATACAGTATGTGTCTGTGTTCCTTCATATTCCCCTACATATAATTATATTTTCTTTTTTTTTTTTTATTTTTTTTAAATATCATTA
This sequence comes from Agapornis canus, assembly GCA_036873685.1. NCBI lineage: Eukaryota > Metazoa > Chordata > Aves > Psittaciformes > Psittacidae > Agapornis > Agapornis canus. The sequence continues at coordinate 21,218 of JBAFWW010021198.1, forward strand.
ATTTTTTTTTTTTTTTTTTTTTTTTAGATAGAGAATAGTGCTACTTTTCATTGTGTCAGTCATTCAAATACATTTTGTTTGTTTATGCATTATAAATAAAAGGTCCTTTGTAGTATTATCAGAATTATGAGTTAAAATATCTGCTGGCTCTTTCTTTATGTGTGTGATAAACAGACATTCAAGTTTCTTATTAAAAATAGGTAGCATTACAATTAGTTACCATTGCCAGTGAAAGCTTTTTTCATAAGTAATTAACACAACAGGGATTGGTATCACCATTCACTACCAATCTTCTTATTTTTAGTGGTTAACACAGTTAGCAAATTGCACAGGCTTGTCTAAGTTTGCTCTGCAGAATCAAAAAAAATCCATTCCATCTGCAATGGTGACCCTGGAAACAAATCACAAGCTGTCCCTTAATGATGTCTGAATAAAGTAATAGTTGCCAATCCCAATTGTAAAAGTATCAAGTACTGATACTTTCAGAAAGTAATCAAGATATTTTAAAATAAATCAGAGATCACCAGCTGTTATTAATTTAAGATTTGTTGAAATACAAAAATGAGTGATTAATGCAGCTTATAGTAGGAGTATTCTTAAGAAATTAAGAAAGGAAACAATAGGGATATATATTTCATGACAGGCTAAATCACAGCTATGAAATAAATCCCTCATTCTTCAGGGAGATGTCTCTTTTGAAGACCATAAAAGCTGAGAAGTACTATGTTGGAGCCTGTATTGAAGAACTTCATGGTTCCTATAGATGAAATGAACCCACAGCATTGATTAATGTGTAGTGTAAACATTTTTGAGTATTTGGAAGGGATGGTGAAGACAAATACTATGTCTGTATCTACATCTGAGATCCCTGCTTGGCGGTGCTGAGTTCCCAGGACACCATACTTATGCCAGTCATGCATTAGCACAACTGTTCAGTCCATTACAGTTGTATGCAGATTGACAGTGTTGGAACTGAGTATAGAAAAGAAAAACATTCAACATTGATAATCATCTCTTAAACTGGAGCTCTTTGCAGCCATTGCAAGAACAGATGGCATTGTCTCTCTAGATCTGTTTTTCAGTTGCCATATCCTGCTTCTTATAAGATGCACGGTTTAGAAGTAGTATTTTTATCAGTGTCCTATGGCACTGCACAGTACCACATTTCCCTAAACAGCTTTTTGCATGTTTGTGTGTTCAGTGAAAAGACTTTCAATTTTTTTCTGATATTTTGTGAAAGATATTTCGGAGCACTTGCTATCTTTATAATTTTCTTCCTTTATCTGCATTATGAGTACACAGATTCTAGAGAAATATCTAACCCACTGCTTTTAGTTATGCTTTGAGACCTTATGAACAGATAACTGGATGCTTTTTCATTGAAAACTGAACATTTTCAGCTCCTTTTTCTTGAGCAAAGCTTTCTAGGAATAACATTGCTTTTTAAAGAAAAGTTGGAGGATATTAACTGACAAAACTTATTTCCTTTAAGGCTAGACATCAAAGTTGAATAGGTGATAGCAAAATTAGTGGGATTACGTGATGAGAGGCTGTTTCAGGTCACTTACTCTGGTAACCAATCAGTGGTATAGAATAACGACAGTTTAAATATACACATTCAGATGTACTCATTGTATCAATACCCAGTCCAGGGTGGAGGCCCACCAAGTCATTAAGCAGAGTCACCAGAACATCCCTAACATATCTGTGTTTAGTCCACATGCCATCATAGAATCTGATTTAATTTATGAATCAGGAACTTCAATGGCATAAACTGAATGATTTTGATAATCAAAGATTCAAAATAAACATTAAAACCTTTTAAAACATTTGAAAAAAAAAAAAAAAAAGAAGTTGAAAACATTACCAAAGTTGTCTTATCCAGATTATGCTGTTTATTCAATGAGAGTCATGAAGGTATGCAAGTTCGTATGTGTAATACAAAATTAATTATTTAGTTCAGAGTTCAAGATGAGATATTTGAGTCTATCTCTTTAGTGTGCTACACTAATTCCAGATACCTCTCTCTACCTCTAACTTTTTTCTATACATTGCCATTTGCTCAATTTCTTAGACTAATTCTTGCAATAAATAACATGTCATTCTTCATACATGAATTAATTTTTTGTTTTAGAAGAAATTTTAATAATAATTTGACGTATCTCCAACTATAATTTTATACAACTAATCTTGTGTCAAAAGATGAATCTGTCCACATTTGCTACCTAATGGATTATTGAGGGCATCAGAGTGGGTCTTGCATAGAGCTGCTGCTTACCCTGCCACAACTGAGGCTCTTGGCTCCCACAAGGCAGTGGCAACTGTGAACGCCTTGGTCTCCTGAAGAATATTATATTGCTTATAGACAAAGCAGGAGGTATTTTATCTCTGCAAAGTAAGTTTCACTTAATTGGGACTGGCAGCTACTATTTTGTTGCTATTTATAATTGATACAGGATGAAATTCCTAATTTTCTGCAAGCAAAAGCAGAGACAAAAGATAAAATTTATTCCTGTGCAAGAATTGATGAATCAAATATGAATGCATGTGTAGCTAAAAATAATCTTTTTTTTTTCTCATAACAATGCCAGTGCTACTTGCTTAGGAGAAAAAAAATAAATTACTACTTCAGTATCATAATCCTTTTCCTGTCCCACTTCTCCATTTTAATAAAACCCAGCTTTTTTTCAAGCCTTTTTCCAATTTAATGACTGGTAAGCATATTTTTCATGTATTTTTAAAAAGAAAAGGATTTGCATTAGTCATTTTCAAGCAGGCAAAGAATTTGGTAGGAAATTCAAGAGCATTGGCAAAGCGCATCAGGCAGAGTTTTCCTGCTAAAAGTCATGGCTCTTCATTTGTCTTTGATTTCTGAAGCAGTTTAGACTTGTTCCATTTCATGCCAAACACCTTTTGTGCATCACCACAGACACTTGTGTGCTCCATTTCCTCCTTCTGTCTGTCTGTCATTTTCTGAAGGTCATCTGCAAAGGTTAGTGTCACATCTCCAGAATTACATCTGCATAAAAAAATACTTTTTTTATAAAACATGATCTGGCTCTGTATCTGCCCCCAAGAAAGTCCACAAGAAAGCTACTGCTTATGTCATTGGAAGCAGTATCAGTCTTTATATGGAAAGCATTTTACATAAGCAAAAATAGGAAAGAAAATTGTTTTCTTACTACTGTTGGAAAATAAGAGAAACATACCGTTAACAGTAGTCTGTCCCCTTTCAGCATGTACAATGGTAGTCTCCAATTTTTAACCTTCTGCATTTAATTCTCTTGCATTTGTAACAAAGCCAAAATATTTCACTGTCTTTGGCTCCAGTTAAGGAAAAAGGATGGATATTTTTGTTTAAAGTTCCTTATGTTAGAAATATTTTTCTAAAAAAAATCATGTCACACCAGCAAGAGTAATATAACTTTCTTATATTCAGCATTTTATATATAAGTACATATAGATATATATATAGATAGATGTAGATATAGTTATCTAGATTATGAACCAGCTGCTGGTCTGACATCTGGTATGTGGGAGCCATTTTTTTGGACTGCGGCCCTCTAGGCTGGATGGGTTTTGCAGATACCCATGTGTGACCTGCTTAACAGGAAAGGTGGTCATTAGGCTCCTGTGCAAGGATAATGTGAAAGGTTTATGCGGATATATGGACTTAGAGGAAAGTTAATCTCAAACTGGTATATTTTCAGGGGACTGGAAGGAGGAATGTATATGGGCATAATGCCAAGACCAGTGTGTTTGATATGGGCTTTGGGGTAAGTCATGAATTGAGCCCTGCTGTTCTGGAACCTTATGGTATTTGTTACCACCTCCTCCCACCCTCAGGGCTAGTGGCATTCAACCCTGGAGGCTTATGCATAGCTCTGCTGCTTGCACATTTGCTGTTGTCAACCCTGAGCATGAGCAGAAGGGAAAAGTCATTTTCACCAACAATGCGTTACATGTTTCATTGACTGAAACTGCATTTCTGAGGCAGCCCTTCATTATAATTCCAGCTGTGAATCTCTGCTCTAGATTTCCCTAGCACAACTGAGATCAGAGTCCCTTCCACGCTACGTGTCACTATCAGAATGCTGAAAATCAATCAATGATTACAATTTGTGATTATTTGCATATCTATATGAGTAGCCTCTTATTGACTCCCTGTCTCTACATTGACCTTTATGCTGGCAGCCATATAATGAAGAAAAACAATAAAAAAAAAGAAAACAAAGAAAAAAGGAGATAAAACAACTCCTGCATAGTTTATGTTGTTCTAACTGAATTAAAGCAGTGGTGAGTATACTGAACACCAGCCTTACCAATTTTATATTAGTGTTTTTTAGTATCAGAAAATAGAGATAAATAGAAAATGTAAAACAATTATGCATTATGACATCATCTTGAAATTAAAAAAAAACCAAAAAACAAGTTCCTTGGTCTGATGCCATAGTAAGCACAGTGTGAGTGACTTAAGAAAGAAGGAACACTACCTGCAATCTGGGGGGTGCTACAGAAGGGACCAGGACAGCATATGCACGCAAACAACAAAGGAAGAAAATCTATTGTTTCTTCTTCATTTTAGGCTTCTGGGATTAATAAGCACAGGGGAACTTGAGTGCTAAATTTTTTTATGTTAAAAGGCTCATTTGCAAAAAGACAAAGTAAATGGAAGAAAAATAATTTATGCAGTGAACTGCTAATCCAGCTGTTTTGCTTCTGGGCTTAATTGGATTTACCTAGAATTGATATTTGGTGTCAGCATGTGTTATATCATCAGCAGAAGCAATAGTTACCAAACATAAGGAATCCCATCTAAGGCAAAATATTAATTTATTTGACTCATACTTATTGTAATCACTTTTTATTTATGCATGTTACTACTTAGCATTTCTGCTTGATGCCATTTCATATATATGAGCCAGTCTTAGTTATTCTATCTTAATATCTGCAGCAATTCTCAATGTTGAAGGCTCACAGCTGAACAAAATGGACTAGGAAATGGTTATTCATCTCTTGTTCTGCCTTCCAGGAAGCTGTGCTGGCTATAAAAAGGTGTGTATTGTACCCAATAGCAGGTGGGTGACATCTGAATTCTTAAGACATGCACTGTAGTCTGCAGTACCTAAAGCAGTGAGAATTTCAGTGGTTCAGTCTGAAAATGTGGAGTTATCCTCAGCAACTTAGAAGTTTGTCAGCTAAGAAATCCCACTTACATAAAAACACAAATCTAAATCTCTGCAGCAGAGTAGGGAAATGGTGCTCTTTATACAGTGCAGGAGAAATAAGGTGTTGGAAGGATGCATTTAATTAAAGCCATGTGTCATAGGTTCACCAGAACAGACAAATAATGTTCCTACTGCATTGGCTGATAAATATGGTATTTTTCTCCCTGCTGAGATAATAGTGATCCATAATTCATTATACACAAGTATTCAATAGATACATAGATGCTTTCCCCTGATCTGCAAGATTTTAGTGATCTGTTCATTTTGCCTTATTTGTGATGATTGGGTTCCTCAGTATGTTTGGTCTGGATGTCTGCTCTGGTGATAGAAAATCTTGAAAAAGCCAAATAATTAATGCAGCAATGCGGAATAGTGTGACATGAATAGTGCATGTTTGTGAATGGATATCTCTATTTGCTGGTGAGTGCAATAGGATCTGTTCCTCTTCCTCTATATTATTTAAATAAATTATTACATGTGATGCAACTGGAACAAGTCCAGAGGAGGGCCATGAGAATGGTCAGGGGACTGGAGCATCTCTTGTATGAAGACAGGCTGAGAAAGTTGGGGCTGTTCAGCCTGGAGAAGAGAAGGCT
>JBAFWW010021199.1:0-22483 GCA_036873685.1 Agapornis canus
ATCACCTCCTTGGACCTGCTGGTCATGCTCCTTTTGATGCAGCCCAGGATACGGTGCAAGCGCACTCTGCAGGCGGCTCATGTTCATGTTCTCATCAGCCACCACCCCCAAGTCCTTCTGAATATTAAGTTAAAAAAAACCCACAACACCTCTCAACAAAGACTGGGAATAGCATAAGTATCAGTGTATTACAGAACTAAAACCGAATGCTAACTTGGATTCTTAGGTTGCAGAATCACTCTGGGCAAAGGTTGATCTTTTTGTTCATGGACCCCAATTCATATCTTGGGTACTGTAAGGATGAAAAGAAAAGAAGCTAGGTTTAATTATATTGTATTGATAAACTGATACATATTTGTCACTTTGCTTTGAGGAATAGGTTGGCTGGAGAAAAGCTGTCTTAATGAAAGTTGCCAGGGATACTTACTAAACAGTGATTTTCCCCTGTTTTCAGCAGGAAAATGCATGCATAGATACAGCATAAGTCAGCTAATACATATTGTTATCACTTGTACTACAGAAGCAACCAAAGCTCTCAGTCATGATCAAAGACTTGTTCAAGATCATGTAAAAACCTGCTGGAAAACATGATTCTTTGCCAGCTTCCCCTGAACCTTTTTCTGCTGTCTTCCCTCTTTCCACCAGAATGTTTGTAGCTTTAAGGTTAGACACTGATACTTTTGAGCAGATACCAAATGGCTTCCCCAAAAGAGAGAATATTGGGGATGAGAAGGCAAGGATAGAGGAAGAACTGCTCCTAATAAACCACATCATTCACTCAAAGAATTTTGGACCGAAAGTCCAAAGAGGAATGCAGAAATGAGAGATTTCCTTCAAGGCCAGGCTTGGACATGCACATCCTGGTTTCATCCACACACCCCAGCCAAAAATTAAATGGGTTCAGCTAACTCCATGTCAGAGACATTGCCCTTATTTCTGGTAAACCATAATGTTATTTACACACTGCTCCATGAGAAATTCCACTGGAACCAATGACACTTTTCACACATAGTGAATTCATTCCATCATGATACTCTGAAACAAATGCAACACTTCTAAGAAGACATCGGTGGCAGCTAGACATGAAGACTGCTGGCATCTTCTGGCTATACTTCTAGTCAGTGCTAACCATGACCAGTCATTGCTTTTTCTTATGGCTGTTATTATGAATCAGCCCCGATCCTCTATCCTTTCCCATCTTCCCTCGTTGACTGTGGTATAAGCAGAGTTCACACACATTATACAGGAAAGGTCAACCCTCTCACTCTGAAAATAATGAAACAACCCTTTATGGGTCCTAAAATAATACAAGTTAATCATCACCTCCCCTCTGACCCTAAAGATTTCTAAATTGAATTCAGTGACTATACTGCATTACTATGCAAGTCTGTAAGAGCAAATTTACCCAGTATTAATCTAGTGGCTAGTAAAATGAGTGTACTGCCTGATAGCAATGCTGTCATGGAGAGATACGGAGCAGGGAGTATTTATTCATGGAATAACTTTACTTCTGTGGTATTTTTTAGATACTTAACCATTTTCTTAGCTTTTTCTCAGTAGCAATGTCCCTTTTGGTATAATTACATCAAATGAAGCATCTACATCTTTTGACATATTAACATCATTTAATAACCTTAGCATTATTTTGTTTTGAAACCTTATTTCCAGCTGTCTTTAGAGTGATTACATGACATGAGCATGTTAATTCATGAAAATTTGTCATTTCAGCTTGTAGAAATTTCTGTTGAAAAGTTGTGTTGGATGTTGGATAGATTCATGGCACTAATCCGTGTCAAGTACATGGTTAGTTTATCACTTTTGTTCCATCGGACCCTTTAGAAGCTCTCAGTAGTGGGATCAGGTTTGTCCACTTCTGTCTGAATTAGATCACTTCTCCCTCATACACTTTTTGAATGTTACCTAACCCCTTCCACCACCCCTTGAAACGACAAATCCTGTATACATCATGGGAGTTATGGACCAGTACAGCAAAGACCTTTGAGTTGTTTCTGAGGCTTTTGAGCTTTACCCAGTAGTGCTTGCTGTGGAAGGAGTTATTGTGTACTGTGCATAAGACACATATTTTTGGTGCTTGTAGATATCTCCCAAGAAGAAACTGTGACTTCTTTTATCTTGAGAAACACTCAGAAATGACAAATGTTGCCAAGATTCAGGGTAACAACATTTGGGCTTTGTACAGAAGGCCAGAAAAGCCTTTATGTTATGGAAAATCATCATAGACTAAACATGCAAGTACTAAGAACAGCCTTTCCTTTAGCATTTTAATACCTTCTTTTCCAAATGCAGATGAAACCAAGAACTAGGGAGCATGAAATTATGCCAAACGCATTTTACTTTCAGCTAGAGTTTTGCTTTGAAATTTTTTGGGGAGAGAGAAGCCTCACAAGAGGTTTCCAGACTAGGGTTGAGTCTTCTTCTCATACTAAAGTCCTACAGAACAGGGTCTGCACAAGTCTATGCTTGTGGCAGCCTTCCCTGCACCAAGCATACAAAGAACTTGCTCCAAGGCCACTAAAGTGGGAAAGCAGAATCACAGACCTGGCTATGGCACTGAAAGGGGACAGAATCTCCTGGGAACTGGCAGAAAGACTTTCCCCACAACTGTACTGACCCAAGGGCCCTAACTCTGATTCTGCTGTAGATTTTACCAGCTTGTTCCACCCATGGTTACCTGTGGACCTATCTGCATTGCTCCTCCTGAACCGCCATGCACTGCCTGACAACCATGGCTTTTTGTCACATGATGTATCTATTGAGAGAATGATGCCAATTTATGCCACTCAAGATTCCCGTGCTTACAGTTGTGAAGTATATACTTGAATTCATTTCATTAGTAATCATTGTTTTGCCTGTTTTAGTCTATGAAATCAGGATTTTAAACAAGCTTTATGTTGTTCCTCACCCCAGGTATCTGCATACTGAGGTACTAATAATGTCCTGACTCTTTCTGAGAAAATATTAAAAATGTTTGAGCCCAATTTTTGCATATAAATAGCCATATCAAGAACACAAAATACACTTAAGGACCAATTCAGCAGCCAGAGCTCTTGTTCTTTCTGGTTGTCAATTTGATAACGCAGCACAATCACATGGGCTTGCAGCCCTGTCTGCTTGGTGTGCCATCATTTATAACACATTATCAGAGTGACAGCTGGCAGTAACAAGAAGCCAAGTGCCAGATATGCACAGTGCAGCTTACTAAGAAATATTTCCCTTTCAAAACGCAGATAGGTTGATTAAGAAGTGAGGGAACTCTTTCCCCTTCTCCCAGATGGTTGGGATGATTCACTGGAAACTAACCCAGACGTAGCTTTACAGTGCAATGGCAAAAATCCATGCTCCACCTTCCATCCTCTATTCAGGTTATATCCCATGGGGTTCATCAGGAGAATTTTCCCTGACACAGACTGAAAACAGTGATCTATAAGCATTGAGAAACATTACCATTTGCTCTAATTAGGTGGGACAGAAAGCAAGCTCAAGGATGCACTTCATGCAGTTGAAGGTATACCCTGAAAAACGTCCTGTTTGCACTAAATTGCTTTTTGTTTGACCAACCTGCTTTCATTGTGGACCCCTTGAACTCAGATCCAAACAATATGTTCTCAGAACTTTCCAGTCATCCTAAATCCCTGCCTCCTTCTTCTCTAAGACTCCTTCTCAGGCCCCATCTCAAGGAAACCTAACTACCCTTCCTGATCCAGCCTGACCTGTTAATCAGTGTTAATGAAGTTACCCCTTTGAACTGCAGGAAGTAATCTGGTGTATTAAGTCTTCCTTTAAGTTTCACTAAATAATCCTGTGACCTCCCTAAAGACCCCCTAAAAAGAGAACAACAAGTCTATGTTCCTCCACACGGGGTGTTAATTGGGAAACTACAGTGAGTTAATGGAAGAACAGAGTTAGAGAAGAAGACTTTGTGAAGAAGTGATAGAGTTAACTGGTTGCTATGTCATTATTATGCCAGCTGACTGTACAGGACTCCACAATGTTCTCAGGGATGTGGGGAGCGGTGTGTGTTCCCTGGCAGACACCCAAGATCTAGATTAAAATCTCCCAGAGTTAATTTAAGAAAACAATAATATTTAAAGTTGGAAGGGGTGTTTTTTAGGCAATATCCCACCATGGAACACATGATCCCTGGGCCTATTTCTAGTCCACATAGACCTCTCCTTGTGAATTGTTGTGAACACCTAGCCCTACATTTCAAATAAGAGAATATAGCAGGAAGTACTTAAATAATATTTTTGCATTTAAATAAACGTTGTGAGTTATCAAGGATTGTTGAACTGTGGCCCCAATGAAATAATGTCACAAGCCCTAATGCCTAATAAACTGAATATCACTAGTTACTCAGTTTGTACAGTAAGTCCAGTATTGACACTAGTCTTGGCTGAAGTTCCTCAGCTTTTCTGTGTTTTCCTTACAACTGTTCCCCTGTGGTAGTTTTCCCCATATTTGTACCATCTATTCCCAGACAGAGGATGGCAGGACATCTTACAAAATGCTATTGAACCTGAATACTTGTAGACTATTGCTTGGATCCCAAAACTACACAGCTGCCATCCTCTTCTTGCCTTCCATGGTAGGATGGTATCAGCCAACTCCCTACTGAATATCTGTGTTGCACACCCTGACTGATGGCCCATGCAGGGGCTGGGTGGTGTGCTGGGAAAAGCACCAGTACAGGTATCCTACAGAATACTATCCTGGTGCAACACAACCAGAGACATAACTAGACTGTTTTCCCAGATGCTTGCCCATGGTCAAGGCTATAGCAGAGCCCTAAGCTGTAGGATTTCCTATTGGATGTCATGGTTTGCATCTCTGCTTCTCCATTCTGTAAATGCTTAAAGTTTTTCTATCTCCACTTTTCATTTGAACTTTTTATACCTGTTGGCATGCTCCTGTGTGCTAAGAAAATAAGTTTCCTGGATCAAAAGCTACCTATAGCTTTGTTTCCAGTGTTTGGTCTTCATAGACTTTCTACTCCTTTAAAGAGGTAGAAGAGGTAAGGGGATAAACCAGTTCAGGAAGGCAGAGAGGAGGACTATCAGGAACTGTAATTTCAAAGTGTGTACCTCCTTGTTTGAACCAGGAATGTGGTATGTGAAAGATAAGAAGCCACCCTTCCTAGCCCTTTACAATGGAGCTTTGTTCTAATGTCACTGCTGCTGCCGACTGGGTGTTTTTTGCACCTCAACTCTTGTCATATGCACTATGGCTAGCTGAAAGCATGATAGGCACATTTCAGGGGGAAAAAACTGAGCATTTTTATCCACTGTGACAGACAGAGTTGTTCAAGTCCCCTTTTTTTGTGAACACTGTTTCTTTTCAGGTGCTTTCCTTTGTATTGCAATCTTCACTTTGGAATGCACCCTCTATACTGAAAGACATTTAGTGGGTCACTATGGATACATGCAAAAGCACCTCTGGGAATCACATCTAGCAATGCATATCTTTAGGAATGTAAAACCTCCTTCTGAGCTCCATTTTCAAAACCAAATTTCAGTGAGGTAGATGTCTGCTCTGCACAAAGGTTTGTTACACTGATGTCAATTCCAGGGACCACTTATGTTGTTTTCTAGTTGGCAAAGTCCATCCTAGAGAGCAAGCAAATTTATACCAGTCTAAAAATGCCAATTACAGCTGGTTTCCCTTCATGAAATAAAACTGAACTGGCACACAAAATTGGGTGCATGATGTTTTATCTCTTTGCACAACATTAGTGTGTAGATAGGGACTTAACAGACACTTAAGTGTCCCTATTGTCTCTGAAAGACTTCAGAGGTACTTCATAAAAAAAACCACTTTAAAACTTAATCAGCAAAAACCTCTGGAAAAAGGAAAACAAAAGTTTTCTTGTCGTTGGAAGCATCACTTTGAAAAGGAGCTTTTTACAAGACTATGGTAATGTTAAAATAGCTGGAGGTGCCTTTCTGAGCTGCAAAAAAGGCATTTTTGTGATGCCATCACTCTTAAACCTCCCCTTTTAGCAGCCACTAAAGCATTTAGCCAATTCTCATTGGCATTTTGGCTTTACAGTAAAAGTATCAAGGTGATTTGAAACTCTTTCTCCTCCCCTTTCTAATTAAATCAGCACAATTAAAATGACCTTACTGCTCAAGGAGGACATTTCATTTATACTTCGAGCATTGTGGCCAATAGATGTTGATCAGAAACCATGATGGTACATAATACCTGCAGAATGCAAAACCTGCCATACAGTTTTGAACTTTTTGGTATGAAAATATTGTTTCAGTGTAGTAAACTACTTGTAGATATTAGAAGAATAATGTAATGCTCAAATACATTCTTCCATTGTTCCATTACTTTAAAAATTAATGTGGTTTTGATAGTCCACTGATTTAACTGTATTTTAGACCCAGACTGCCAATTTTGCAGTGGATTAAAATCGGTGTATTTGTTTTTAACTTCATTTACCTCCTGCTATTAATAGTAAGTAGCCAAATTTTATGGGTTTTGCTGCATTGCTTACAAGGCAATTCCACTAGATCCTTCTGTTGAAGGTGGCTGTGTAAATCAGGAATAGCTCCAATGAAGAATATTAAAAATGCATCAATGAAATACTGGTGTGAGAGCACATTAAAGTTTATTGATTTCAACAGGAGTTTGCACAAATGAAGAAAGAATAAAGGAAAACACCACACTTTTTAGCTTTGGATTTCCTGTCAGAAACCTCGATTCCAAGAAAACGTGGCTGAAATATTTTCCAATAAATAATTAAGTAGGTTATTGGACCAATTATTTTGAGTTGGGAATTTGCAATAGAAACTAAAGTCTTTGCTGAACATTTGAGCCAGCATAGAAGGCCACACTTCTAACTGGTGAAAATAGTGCATTACCACAGACTGCAAGAAGTGATATGCTCTCACAGCACGGTCCATATCACCTAAGTGACAGAGGGACATAATTGTCAGAGAGAAGTATTGCAAGAAGATGAATAGGAGAGGAGAAGAGAATATGCAGGATGAAGACTTGAAAGAAGATCTAGAGCAGCCTTGTGGCAGAGGCAAAAACTCCGTGACATCTTCTTTCTCAAGATTCCTCTCAATGATCTGCTTCTCCTTGCCATAGCTGGAAGGAGTTGTGATTTGAGGAATGGGTTGCAAACAATGGCAGTTAATGAATTAGACCTAGAGTCATGGAGGCATTTCCATTTCTAATTCTTCCTGGAATCAGTGGAAGTTATATTCCAAAAGTATCTTTACATTTTGGGCCTTGGTCCCTGTCCAGGTTTATTTAGGTCAGTACAGATCTGTTAGCTTGTAGCTTTGCCCATTTTGAACAATTGCTATTGTTGAATATTTTTTTCCTTACTGTGTCAATGTTTATTCTAGCTTATGGCCCTTTGAAAAAATGCTCTGATAGACATGGGCCTCTTTTAATGTCTTCACTAGTTCTAACACGCTTTTCTTTCCAGTCTTTGAACCGGAACTGCAAGGACGGTTTCACCAGTTATTATCTTCCATGGAGAAAAATATAACCTAGTCTGTTTGCCAGGTAAGCACTGAACAGAAATGTTTTACGTTAGTCCCTTTAATAATACCATTATTTGCTTGTCTATCTGATTCTATGGATTTTTCAGCTGTTCATTTGTTTGGTGTTAAATCGCACTCTCCCATTTTTTAATACTATTATATTCTGTTTCATCTTTGGGGGAAAAAAACCCAACAAACCCAAGAAAACATAATATAACAACCCTTAAAGATATTATTAAGTGCTTACTTAAAAGCATTTAGAAGCAACTGTCTGTCTTCTTCAGTTGATCACTGAAGAAGAAAATCTGACCCTAGAAGAAAGGGTGAATAAATAACTCCTCTCTCATTATCATGGCATTTTCTTTACCATTTGGCTTTTTGCACTTGGAAATTCCTCCAAGCCTTTGTGTTTCTGAGCTTTGAGATTTCAGAAAACAGTTCCTTGGCCCCCACTGTCTGCCAAGGTTGCTACTTCCATACTCCTTTTCCTGTGGATTACAAAACAGGATATTATTGTAAAAACAAACAGAAACTGCTGTTCACTGCTATTAATCTTCAAGAGAACCATAGGGGAATGAAAACTCTGCAAGAGTTCCTTTATCAAGTGGCCCAGACTAGGGATAGCTTCTGTTCTGCTTCTGTCAGGTGAAGATCAAACACTTTTCATTGCTAATCACCAAAGGTCATGGTAGATAAGTGCAATTTTCTGTCCCTCCTTTGAAATTTTAGTAATTGAGAGATGAATTTAAGTTTCAAACTCCCTCAGTATGTTTCATGGTAAAGAAGGGACCGTTTATAAACCAAAGGCAGTTTATAATAGAAACCTAAGTAAAGATATTTTTCTGTTCTGTACATTGCCTCAGGCTGTTTCAGCACTGGGCAGAAGGGTTGCTGTATGTTGTTTTCTTGCCTTTTTTTCTGTGAGTGATATAGAAGGTGTTAAAAGACGTGTATTTGCCCCTTCTGCAACTGTGAACCAGGAATATCCTATCTTATCTACTTATTTTAAAATAAGAAGAATATGATGCCACAAAGTAGAAGTCATGTGTTGATCATGTAACTTAGAAATGGAAGTCCAAGGCAGTGTCTATAGAAGACACAGATATGAGAACAAGTTATCTGTATTTTTTAACAAGTTATTTAGCCTCTTCCCCACTGCATCTGATCCCACTCCATCATGAAAGGATTTTTTTCTCCATAGTTCTCTCGCAGGATTGGGAAGTGTGAGCTATACTTTTGACAGATGGAAACTGGAATAAATGTAGTTTTGCTGCAGCTCTTGCGGGAACAAACTGGGAATAGATGTTGGATTCATAGCTGTAACATGTGGCTCCAAATTTCACACTTCTTTTGACCCTCCTGTCTTTGGGCATGAGGATGATGCACTAAACTATTAATAAGGTGCAAAGCTTCCAGTCGCACCCTTTAGGACTCTACCATATGCCATGGTAGGTCCTCCAGCTTTGATGAGGCCACTCTTGCAGTTTGCTATGATGCAGAGTCAGAGTGGGTGCTTCAGAGGATAACATCAGATCGGTTCTCAAACAGCATCATGAACTGTGAGGCCTGTTGACTATTGGCTGCTTGTTTCCAAACCTGAATTATCCCTATTTTCCATTTCCATCCAGTGGTCACAGCCAGCTCACACTGTTTTTACTTACCAAATGCACCCCAGAGGCCTCCATTCAGCTCCTCTAGGAAACTCCCTAGAGCCACGTGAGATGCCCTGGAGTGTTCCAAGAGGGCATAGGTCTCCTACCAGTCCTATTCTAGGCATGTGGCCATCTCAAGTAGCTCAAGGAGCCTTGGATTGTGTTTAGGCTGAAAGGAGCCAAGCATACACCTGCATTCCTCCATGAGGGCACTCCCTTCATTGAAAGACTAGAAAGCAAACTGGGCTTGGAGAAAGCAAATAAACAGAGACCAAAGTATAGTGAGCCGTGGTGTGCATTCTTGGGAGAGGCACTCAGGGTGTGCATAATGAGCAAGTGGATGCTTGAGGGCTTTCAGCAGTAGGATCAGCTCTCTGATAACACAGTGGTGGTTCCCAGGCTCAGGCAATAGATGCAATCCGGTGGATGTTTAAGTAGCAGATATGCATAGAAGTTGGATCATTCAGTGCTTTATTAATGGCCACAACCACTTTGCTCTCACACCACACATTATATGGTGGCCTGGTTGGTGGCTTTGCAATCAGTTTTCTAGTCTTTGAAGAGGTACATGCTTTATTATGCTGTGCTCCTTTAGACACTGAGCAAAAACAGTAATAGAAAATGAGGAAAATTTTCCTGATGTTCTCTTGCCACCTCCAATAGAGCCAATAATGCCTTAATGAAAATTAAACTCAAAGATTTCAAGCTACTATAGAATGTGTTGGACACATCAGTATCTGAATGTCTAATATTGTTTCTTCTCTGTAGGCAGACAGGAGTTGAGTGCTGTTTGTTTATTATCTTTGGCATTGAAATTGCCACACTCTGACTAAACCAGAAAAATTAAGGAAATAAAGGCTCTGAAACCAGATGAAAATCAAGTGTTGCTTGGCAGGAAATCTTATCTGGGAAAATTAGGCAACTCACAGAAGACAACTAGATATAAGTGTAAGACCAGGTCAAATTAAGACTCATATTAGATATGTAATGTCACTAAAACAGTGTGTGACAACTGAAGTTACTGAGAAGAAAAGCAGTTTCTGTTGGTAGAATATGAAGTATTTTGCATTATTGACAAACAGTTTAGTATTTTACTTATATTTTCTTCTGTTTTAAGAACATAGTAGTATTTTAACCAAAAATGCTTGAAACTGCTGCTAGAATTTTTCATTGGCTTAACATACCATAGACATTGTTAAAATGTCATTCTAAGCCCATTTTCCCTACAAAAGGATTAACTTGTCTTTAGAATGTTAAAAATGCTTAAATTACTTGATGTCGGATAAGAAGGTTTAACTCAAGCTCAGGAAAAATTAGAGAATTTATTAAGACAATATGTATACTTTGCCTTTTTCTTCGTTGGCACAAGTCAAGCTCTGTATGGAAAGGATCATGCTGATGCAGGGTAATTGAAGTGCAGGTCATTTGCAGTCCACTTGCCAGGTACCTGACATTACAAGCAGATGAAAACTGATTCAAATCCCAGTGTGGAGACCCCTAATACAAATGCAAGTCCCTGTATCCCATTCAGATGGAGCCCATGTGAACAGAACCTCTGTGGCATCATGAATGATGTGAAATCATCATTCACTATCTGTGTGTTCAAAACTCATTTTGCCCTTTAGTTGCTACATGGTCTAAAATGATATTTGGGGCAATCTGTATTTCACTTTTAGGAGCTCCAGGACCAATGGTAAAGCCCAAGAATTTGGCTGTGATACACAGAGCACCCTGCACACACAACACCTTGGTTATTTCACACCGATTTATGTTGTTTCATGGTTCTTTTTCATCCTCAAATGTAATTGCTTTCCTAAATATAGTTCAGTGTTTGCTTTTTTTCCTTTGAGACATAACCAAAGGAGTCTTATCATCCACTGTCTGCTGGCAGAAAGCTGCCCCTTGAAGTAGACTCGTGAGCAATGACAATCTGATTTTGCCTGCCTTTCTTGCACCTCATTTCTTTCTTGTCCCTCATTTGTTGCACCTAGTTGGGAAATATAACACACCAGGAGATCTACTGGAGACAGAAAATGAGCTGTGGTCATGATATGCCTTTCATCCCAAAAGAGAGTCCAACCAAAGGCCCAGGAGACATATGCACCCAGTTTGTCCCTTTCCATGTAAAGGAGATTGGAAATGGCCATTTGAGTTGCATTGACTGATCACACAGCTGATAAACTACTGGCCTCGTGTCCAGTCAAACATTCAGAATGATCACCCACATAAAAGATTAAGTGGTATTGGAGACACAATTCATGCTGTGTGTGCAAGTGACACAATCTAAGTGGCTCAACTTGAGAAGCAATACACTTCAGGACCAGAACTGTAATGCAGCATGGAGGGACAACAAGATAAGCAACATGCATGGAGAGCAGAGATCATCAGATCAAGGAGAGCAAAATAGGCAAAGAAAAGGACTTACTGTGTTCTGGAGGGTGGTACTTGTAAGCTGACTCAGCAGCATCCACTTCCAGGCTGCACATCTGTTTTAATGTTTATAGACAATGAGGATGCAGTGAAAAGACAGGAGAATTACAGCTGGGCAGTCTGCATTATGGATGGTTTGAGACAGAGATTGCTTTTGGTATCTAATACCTAGTAGAAATCATTGCTTAGTCTTGGAATCTCACAAACTTAATCAGAAAATCTCCCAATGGAAACTGCATTTGAGAATTTTGGACTACCAATTCACTTAACAACACAGAGAAAATCCACAGGAAAGGTATGATCAGAGAACAGCTCTCCTGGCTCCCTTCTGAAGGCCTCTCTTTCAAGCTATGCTGTTATTCAAAGCACCTTAAACTCCCAACTGTGTTCAGGTTTAGCAGGGATCCAAAGCAAGCAAGCAAGCATGCAATTACTGCATCTAATTTCAGACCTCATTTTGCTATTGTCCTAGCAGGGTGGAGATGTCTGTGTTTGTCTGTTACAGAAAAGGCTGTTCCTATCTGTCTGAAACAGACTTTCTTATTGAAGAAGCAAACGTGAAGGGACAGGACAAACTGAGTGAAGCTCACCCTCCCTTTACCCAAAAATGTCAAAGGGAGATGAGCGACAGGTTTCTCACCATGAACACAATGGATAGATGATTTGTCTGGATCTCACTGAACTTTGGAGCACTATTTTTCTTACTGAGGATAACAATGAACAAGTTTGCAAATATAGTGTTTGACTCACATGCTATAGGGCTTTTGGGTAGCATGTCCTACTTGGGGTTGCATAGCATGCTCACCCCGTTTAAATGTAAGGGGCATTTTATATGCTTGTTCTAGCCAGCCTCCATGTTAGCGTGAATGATATATGGGGCTCAGCCTGCATCCTGACTCTCACAGAGCAGAAACATCACCTCTCCAACTACTTGTCCCTTGTTTTCCCCATCTCAGTTCAAGCAGGTGGGCTCGGTGCTATTGCAAAGATACTAAAGCTCACACGTGGACTAAACACAGGGTCTTGCACATTTTCCTGCTCCTTCATGAAATCAGTCACAAAGTGGCTCTTATGAGGGTAATCATTTCTGGCAAAGGCAAGAGCAGTTTCTTAGCGGATGTGTGCAGGCTTTGCACGTGTAGTCTGCACATTGCACACAATCTAGGGGTTAGGTGTGACCAGGTAATTACTCTTAAAATCCAATCTTAACTGTGCTCAGAAGCAATCAGTCCTGCATGTTATTTACCACTTCCTCCTTCGCTGCCCTTCCATTTCAAGCTTGCTTCGCAACAATCTGATTGATTTACCCAGTCCATGCCATTCTCTCAACAGAGGTCCTGGATTAAAAATAAACCCTGTAAATTGCCACTACATATTTACTGACCATTGTGCTGCATGGCACCTCCTGCTTGCTCAGAAAAAAGTGCTTCCTCCTTCTCTCATTGTTGCTTAGCTGGGAAAGACAGATAACTTCCTGCACTGTAATAGAAATGGTAGGGTTGCCTATTAAGCTGGACCTTGGTTAACGACACCAGACTGTCAAGAATGAATCAGTTGGTGAATGCAACCCTGCAAAACCCCGAGGATTCTCCCACCCTGAAAGAGTCATTAAAAACGTTACAGAGAAAGGAAGGGTATGCCAAGTTTAAGATTAACTGCAGTTATGACTGTGAAAATCATACTGGGAACACTCCTACAGGCAGGCTTCAGTCTGAAAAGACGGCATTATCTCCACTTGGCACCAATGTGCATGTCCAAGCGATAATTCTCTGCAGGGCTCATGTCAACAGAGAAAGTACAGTGCCTTGATGCAAAAGGGCAAATAACCCTTAAAAAGCAGAAAGAATTTCTCAGAAGTGAGCAGCATGAATCAAAAAAGTCAATGGCATCTATGGAAAGGATGTGACAAAAGATTCTCCTAAGGCCAAGGAAGGGATCAAGCTTTAAGGAAGGGAACAAGCATTAAGGAAGGGAACAAACTTTAAGAAATGAAAAAGTAAGGGTTAAAGTGGCAGTTCCACCAAGGTTTGTTCTGAGAAAAATAGGATCCTGTGTGTGACTCATCTTGCCCATCCTGTGGCATTTCTCACACACCCATATAGATAACCAGATTCTCAAAAACACTTGGAGCCCATTTTCAAGTGCTAAACACAGAGATCTCAAAAGACCTCCATTTCTGACATTCTTTAGAGGCCAGATACCTGCTACAAGGCTGGGACAGGGGTGAAACTTTCCGTCTTTTTGGTGAGATTTAAACTACTGTTTGGTGCCAGGAGGAGGGGGAGCAAGTGTGGCAAAAGGCCCAGCTCTAAAGCATGATAGCAATCAGTTGGAAGTACATTTTAAGAGATAGCATCAACCTTTTTCTTAGAAACATCTTGTTGGCTTATTTTCACCCAGGAGAACACACAGCCAAGGAAACAGTCTTCTGGTTTCAGTTGTTTAAATAATCAGGGCCTATGACTCTGAATGAAATTCCAGAACCAGGACTGTGATAGCAAAGTGCATTCAGGCAAGAGCTCTCAGCCATAGGGAGGTGAGCTGAGGGCAGCAGCCACCCTCCGTCAGCCCGGTTGGCTCCGCTGGGAAAAGCCCTGCAGGTTTCTTCTCTTGTACCTTTCTTCTCTTCTAGATTTCTTCTTTTCAGATTTCCCTCTGATAGACAGGTGTGACCCCACTCTGGGGGCGGGCAAAAGGAAGGATCAGTACCCAAAATTCCCCCCTTTTCAACTCAGAAAGAGCCTGCTGAGCCTCTGGTGTCTACATCCAGGTTCTTCTCGTGATGGCTTCACCTCACAGTAACACCCAGCACAGCCACAAATGCGAGAGTTTCAGCTAGTGTCAGGCAATTTTCAGATGGTATAATATTAATCTTCTCTTTTATCAACACATACCCACATTACTGGCCTTGGAACACAGCTCAGCCTGGGAAACGGGGTTATGCACATGTCCCAGGGATTTTTGGCTGCTGTAGAAGCTCCTTAGAGACCAGAAGTACCATTTAGCCTAGAAATAGTTCTGCTGGACTCTCAGTATTGCTGCACTAAATCTCCCTTAGCAAATTTACACCATAACTTTTAAAAGACAACAAAGAATATCCTAAACTTGGAGGAAAGATGTTTTATGCATTTGCAGAGCAAGACAGCTTGTCAAAACTCAAGGGAAGTTTTCCACAGCTGATGCAAAACATAACTATATCTAACCCTGTTAACAAAGGACAAAAAAGCTGCACAAAGAAATGCATCTATTTATATTCAGGAAAAAAAAAAAGAGAGAATATAAATGATTTGTATTTGTATTGATACCTATTTTTTGTTGGTTTTTTTTTTTTTCTATTTAAAGGGCTCACATATCAAAGCTAAGTCAATGACAAATGGCAATAGAATAACTGCTCTGTTAATGTGAAAGCAAAATGGTTAACTATGTTACTGGATATTTTTAAGCACCCAGATTTCATTAAAGAAACATTCAAAGGCAAAATAAAGCATCAGTCATCAAATGTTTGTGGATAAATGTACCAACTTATTGCACTGAGCAATGAAATGGGTTTTTTGGGGGGAAAATTTGCAAGTGAGTAATGGCTCCTTTAACACTAATGTGGCTTAATTCTGAATTAAATCCTTGTCCTGAAAACACAGGCTGTCATAGAGATCAGTATTACTTCATCTCCTTTTTTTTTTCTTCATTTAATGTCATTACAGAGAGCCCAGTACTCCAGAAACATTTGCTGTTACCCAGCATGTATGTATTAACAATAACTACTTTATGCTCCTTTGAAAGAATGGCCTAGAAAGTACATGAAAATATAAATCAGAGAAATTTTAAAATATCCCATTGGAACTAACAAAAGAGCAGTCCAGTTAAAACAGCTCAGAAATGAACATTTGGCTTGGGAAATGGCTGAAGTCTTCTCAGGGAGAAAATGTGCTAGATTCTAATGATTATTTAAAACTGCTTGGCTCTGGAAACTCAAAAAAGAAGGAAAAAGATTTCTACATTAAAATGTAGGCTGCATTAATTGTACAACAATTGTACAAATGTGGGCTATGACAACTAAAGTAATTTAAACACAAACAGGTTAGCTAAAGTTGTGACACTTAAGTCTCCATCACAGTATGACTCAATCTCATGATTTTATATCTACTGTGGAAGTTCCAGGAAAAGAATGGCATTTGTTGAGCCAATAAACAGGCCTGCATGGATAGTAATCTCCCACTTCAGCCACTCTGGAAGTTAAGTGAAGTAGCAGGCTGAGGTTTTGCCAGGAATCTATGCTACAGTCCAGGGGCTGAGCTGCAAACCCTTGGTTCATTGACTGGGCTCCTGGTGTAGAGTGCCACCAGCACCGATGGTGGTTTTGGGGCAGTGCAAATAACATTGAACACCAGTTTCTGAAGTATACTGGCACTGAAAGTCTTGCCCTGTACCAAACTGCATTCTAACATTACTTAATGGACTGTTATAAACAGCTGAGAATGTGTCCTGACTGTTTTACCTGTGAATTTCCTATCTGTTGTCAGAAAAGTGCTAGTGATAGGTAACTTTCTAGTACTCGAACATGAACATTTTCCCTCTTTCACCTGATTTGAAGTTTGCTTGTCAACAAGCTTTCTGGAGAGTACTTGAGAGGATCCCCATTGCAATAATGGAAGAGAAAGAACAGGGATTGTGAAACATGGTGAAAAAGGCTGCTGTGCATATCTCTTCCTCGTAGGAATCAGCAGTTATTTGTGGCTGAGAGATCTGCAGGGTCAGGTAAAGTAAGAATAAACACCCGGAGAGTTGGATTTGCCAAAGGAGATGAAGGACCACTTTAAAATAGACTGGGGTATACTACTCTATTTGACTCTAATCTGAACAGGGGTATTGGACAAGACAGTCTCCAGAGGCTACTTCCAATCTCAGCTATGTTTGTCTGTATATAACAATGCAACCACCATTAGCTCACAGCTTCTTCCTGAGCTTCATAGAAGTCACAGAATGAAGAAGTATTTTTAAAAGAAGTCAGCTGTCATCTTTTTAGCAGAAAATTGTAAATACAATCTCTTTCAGCCCTATCCTGGCTTTTTCTCCTCTCTTCTCATTTTACTATAAATACGTAAAAATACGGGGGAAAAGAAAAAGGAGTAGGGAAGAAGTAAACCATATCAATGTTTTCAGGTTTTGGTGAAAAATGTTGGTGGTTTAAATCCCTCCCAAGCTTAATGAAGTACTGTTTTTTAAATAGAAGTTTGACTTTTTCCTCCCATGAAAATTTGGTTCAAATTATGACTGTCTCTGGGAAATAGTCACCTATTTGTCTGTGTTATCAGCATTGAGAGCATACTCCATGTTCCCTGACCAAGAATTTCCTAGAATACTTTGTCTTCAAGGGCTTTGCAAGCAGGGCCCATGTAGGCTTCATCCCTAAGCAAAGTACTGATTGTCTCCATCCACTCAAAAACCATCTCTTTCTCTTTAGCCAGGTAAAATGATCATGAGTCCACATTATTGATGATAATGGGTTTGGGGAATCCCAAGCACACATATACCTATCTGGAGAAGGGATTGGGAGCACCCCTGAAGGAGAAGGACTTGAGCATGTTGGTAGATGAGAAGCTCAACATCACCCAGCAGTTTGTGCTTGCAACCCAGAAACCAACCGTGTGCTGGGCTGCATCAGAAGTAGTGTGAACAGCAGGTCAAGGAAGGTGATTTTGCTCTTGTGAGACCTCACCTGTGTGCAGTACTGGTGTTCTTAGCATTAAGAAGGACATGGACCAATTGGTGTGAGTCCAGAGGAGGCCACAACAAATTGCTCAGAGAGCTGGAACACCTCTGCTATGGAGACAAGCTCAGAGAGTTAGGTTTGTTCAGCCTGAGGAAGAAAAGACTCAGGAGAGAACTAGCAGCATTCCAGTACCTACAGGGGTTTTGACAAAGTCATATAGAGATAGGAAAAGGGGGAATGGCTTTAACCTGAAAGAGGGGAGATCGAGATTAGATATAAGGAGAAGGATGCCCAGAGAAGTTGTGGCTGCCCCATTCCTGGTGGTGTTCAAGGCCAGGTTGGATGGGGCTTGGAGCAACCTGGTCTGGTGAAAGGTGTCCCTGCCCATGGCAGGGGGTTGGAACTGGATGAATTTTAAGGTCCCTTTTAACCCAAACCAGTCTGGGATTCTATGATTCTATAACCTTGCATACCCCCAACACATCATTTTGGCCTTTCAGCAGAAAACTCAAACAGATTGTTCCCTGCCTGCTGTTGTGAATGCCAAAAGTGTGGCTGGAATCCACCTTGCTTTCTCGGGGAGGAATTAGAAATTACCTTATGAGGGAGGTTATAATCCACTGCCAAGTGAGAGAGTCAGGATTAACCAGAGTAACCTGACTGATCTCTGTGTGAGGTATTTTGAATGAAGCTCTGGTTGTTTTCCACTGCAACAAGCTGCAAAGCAAGGTAACGTGTGGGGTGCTTTAAGGGGAAAGCTTGTCTAAGGGCACTGTGCTCAGGACTGCATCCTCACAAATCAGAAGCATGGTGAGGAAAAATCCTCTGGGACAATTCATCAGTCAAACAAATAGCAAGGATACACAGATTCAATTTCCAGGCTTTGATCCCAGCCAAAACATAAGATCAAGAGCAACATATGTCTTCTTGTGTTAGTGCACAGGTCAATCACAGCCTTGGTGCTATTGGAAATACTGCTTTTTGGGTCTACCTGAAAAGGATCATTTATTGTCCCCCACCAATCCTATGACCAGAGGCACAGTAGCTGTGGGGACCCTGTGAGCATCTGGACATGTTTTCATGTTCTGGACACATGAAAACTTCCCTCCTTCCCCAGAATTAGCTATCTGCCTTCAGTTCTGGTTGTAAACTATTGTATAGCGTGTCTGTGTTTTGATTATCATGAAAATTATACCCTGGGGGGATCTGCACTGTGGTTCTCTCTGTGTTTCACTAAAGAGGTGAATGAAATCATCCCTGGCAGCCCAGTTTGCACAGCGGCTGTTTAGGCAGTACATAAACAGGATCTTTTTTATTTACGTCAGTTGCATAAAACCAAAATTCATTCAAAGGATTTGCATGTTCACAGGCCTAATCATGTTAGCCCAGTGCACACATGCAAATTTGCTCTCTGTCAATTGCTGGAATCTGGAAATCTGTCTGATTGCTGTTGGAGGCATCACCAGGTGCCAGAGGCAGTGGAGAGAGCAGGTAGGGGTGCAGCAGCTGAGGGTATGAGCAGACGGATGCGCTCATCCATGCCAGCAATGGAAATGCTGGCTGAATAGCAACTGATCCATTGTTCCTGGTTAAGTAAATAACACCAGCTTCCTGTCCCTCTGGAAGCTGTACGTGTAAACCAATGTTTCATGTGCCTCAGCTCTTGCTCTTTAATTGTTGCATGTCCATGCTCAGGCTTGCACAAAACGTTTAAGTCAAGGAACAATAAAGAGGGACATATTATCAGAAAGGCTGAGCTCTCATTGAAACACATACTGGGACTCAAATGTCTCCAAGGACTCAAATGTCTTCTGTTTTGAAATTACAGGCAGAGTTTCAAAACAAAGCTGTATTTTCTGAAGTCGACTGAAGCTTAAGCGTGCTTGCATTGCACACAAGCGTATTATTCTCAATGTCCTCTCAGACACATTCTTCTCACCTGAACCTAGCTAAAGCTTTTCTTCTGTGCCTGCTGATTTACATGGAGGCTTGTGCTGGAGTCCCAGCTCTGCTTCCTTGGCTGCTAACCTTACACAACCTGCACAAGTAATTTAATATTTGAATGCTGATGACCCACCTAAAATTCCTTACACACCCCAGGGAAACCATCCACATTCCCCCACAGTTCATTAAGAGGCAATCACAGAGCCGCTTGCTTTATAGAAGCACAGCAGTCTGTCGGGCTCGGTACGTGGGCAGGGAAGGGGAGAGGAAGAGCACCGAGCATGCGATCTCACGCTGAGGCTGATCACACCTGAGCCAAGCCAGGATCGCAAGCCAGGGAACAATCACAGAGCCAGCTCTGCAGTGAAGATGATGCACTTTCACATGCATTTCTAAAGGAAAGGTTTAGCTAGTTGGGATTTCATTCCTTAAGTGCCAAATAAAGATTAATCTTAAACAATACATCCAAAAAATAATGTTTCAACAAGCCTTTTTTGCTGGAGGTTTTTCTCTCTGCTTTCTATGTTTGTGTATGAATTTTAAGTTGCACTGGGGGCAGTATCTGGAATATATTTCTTTTTCTTTCTTAAAGGAGAGATTGTGTTGGGTAATAGGGGGATAGACAAACCAGTTTTATGCAACTATCATTTTTACACCCTATATCACAGTTAATTCATTGTTTAACTTGAGGCTTTAATTCAGTTGTCTTCATCAACGAGCTACTTTGTGTCCATATGGCTAATAAGTGTTATTCTGCATTCCAATTAATGGGAAAATAGAAAGTATTTTAACAGTGCAGCTGATCTAACAAAAAACACATCTGAGGAGGATTAACATTTCAAAGGAGCTATTTGCTCAAGTGAGCTGTCTTTATTATGATCTAAAGGGAGGGGAGTTGAAGAAGAAACCTTGAGTAACATTTTCATTAGGGTAGCTTAGATACTGGAAATTAAATAGACCCAACTGAATTATAGAATCTCCTTGTACTTTAGTCTGGAGATAATTAAACTATTTTACCATGTGTCAATGATAACAAATGAAAACTGGTAGAGATGAAGGATAATGCAGTACTGTAAATACTTTCTGGCAAACAAAACTATTGCTCGCTTTAACCGTGGCCTGTAAAAAAGATGATTTTCCAGAAAGCATAAAGAGCAGGCTGAACTGTATCAGTATGTTTTTATGGAAGACATATGGCTCATTCTCACTTCTCAAAAATGTGTGGCTCTGGTAGTAGGCAATTGTTTCACTACAGAATACTAGCACAACTTTAATTTAGATAAAAACACGACAGGTTTCCAATGCAAGGCAGGCAAGGGTTGGGTTTCCTTTTTATTTTTCTTTTTTGCCTTTTTAAAAGAAATCTAAATTTCTCCAATTTTTTAAGCCTTGTTCCATTTACAGCTGTTCTTTCACTCTCCCATCTGATGGGGAGGGGAAGCAAGCACCTGCTCGTACAGTCAAAGCCAGCTTTGCTTCTCCCAAGCCAGCTGGCCAGGGTGCCATGCCGGGTATGCACTCCTTCCTCTCCAGAGATCAAATGCATCAAGCACAGTGTGAGAATGGTCTCTGCCAGCCTAGGATCCAGTGCCTGGCTTTGTGCAATTCCACAGCTGTGCAATCTGGCTGCAAAATAGCCTTTCTGCTGAAGAATTTATCAACTTTGCTCTAAGGAGTGGAAAGAGTAATTCCCAGTGTTGAGATCCAGGGTATCCAGCATTAAGGTGGCTTTACAGACTGAACATTGTCTGTTGGAATCTTTTAATGAAGAAGGATCCCCCAGTTTAGGCTTCTCTGTATAAACAAATTATTTCAGTTGCTGAAGTTAGTATTCCCTTCTGTGTTGTACCTGACTAAACTGTGGAGCTGTAGGATGTTTATTATGATGATCTCCCTTCCTGCAAGCTACACTTTAAGGGTAATACTCCATTGCCAAGTCCTGCACATTGACCTTAGGTTGTCTTCAGTTCATGGAGCTCCTGATGCAAGTGTATGAATGATCTTAGAAGGATACCACGCTGTAAAATGAAAAACAGACCATGGTCATATGGCTAATACAACCTTAGAAGTAGCACCAGTTGGTCTTGAGCTACTCAATGGGCCATTTGACAAACACCTGTCAGGAATTGAACGCATTGTTGAATTCCCTATGGGTTGCACTACTGATTGGAAAACCCCATTTACACTGAAGGATCAGGGAAAAGAAATGAAGCCACTGCTGATGTGGATAGATACATTCATGCCATGGACTCAGATGTCACAGCGTAAGAATTGGCTCTCCCCTTGGATGAAAGGTATAAAATGCCTTTGAAGGCTTGTGTTATTGGTTGTGAAGACCAGATAGGTCCTGGAATATGAAAGAAGGTATAGTCCTTACAGTTATCTTAATTGTGGATCTCTGCTAATAGATTCTAGACAAATACACATCTTGTCTCTTACCATGGAACTTTTGGAGGAGGATGTCTGAAACACCTGTGATGGCCATTCATACCAGCATATGGACTGCGGCCTTTCCAACCCCAATGACAACTATGTCCAAGGTACACTTGCTTGTTCAAGGGTGATGGATATCAGATGGTAATGCCTGTCTTCTAGATCTGTGCGTGGGTCTCCCCAAGAACTAGTGACCCATTGATGGCATTCTGGCATGATACATGTCCAGAGCTGTTATAACATGGAGGACTTGCTTTAAAGGGCAGCTTAAAGGGCAGCCCTTGAGTTGTTCTACTTTTCTGTCAGTTTATTGGAGAGGGGATGAGACATATGTGTACTGGGACTTGAAGTTGCAGTCTCAGAAAGATAGAAGACCCAGGGGTCCAACACTGTGGAAACACATGTTCAACTGCAGGGAGGGTGGATCTCTGCCAATAGGTCAAGGCCACTGTAGTTACTGACAGATGCTGCCTTATTTTCACAAGAACTTTAGAAATTGAAATGTTTTGACTGATCACATTAATACTTAAAAATGAAGTAAGTCTGTCAAAAGAGCATGGTTTTTCTAAGCTCTGGGAAATGTGACATCTGGTTGCTGGAGTAAAATAAAGATTAAGGCATAGAAATGAAATTCCTTCTGATCCTACATTTGAATGTAACCGTTGGGTTGTAGACACAGTTTTAAGTCCTATTTTTCTATATATGATTGCTTCTTGAATATGAACCATTATTGTAATGACAAGACAAGGGGTAACGGGTTCAAACTTAAACAGGGGAGGTTTAGATTGGAT
>JBAFWW010021202.1:0-15294 GCA_036873685.1 Agapornis canus
TGACCACAACTCTTTGCGTGCGGCCATCCAGCCAGTTCTTTATCCACCGAGTCAACATTCTATTATTCTATTATAAAATGTAATACTTTTTCATATCAGATTAAGATAAAGATCTTAGAAATATATCCTAGTGCAGTAAGAATGCTGCTCTTTTTGTAAGAAATGACTTTTTCCCCCTCTAATTTAACTAAAATTAAAAATTTTGTGTACATTATAATTGGAAAAATCAGGGCACTAAAACTGAGCCTTTTTATTAGCTTTTATGAACACCTACCACAGCAACTCTGTATTGCTCTAACAGCAAAACTGCGGTACACCTGAAGCAAATAGTGGGATTATATACATACAAATGTAATATATATATATATATATGTACACACAGAAACGCACATTAAAAAATGCAAGTCACAAGGTTTATGGACTACTTCCCTTGCCAGTCTCTTACCACCCATATATGCTCATTGAAGATATTTTGCAACAATATTTTCCAAATTAACTTGCAGTAAGAATTTCAAATATAATTCTTTTCCTTTAGTAATAAAATACAATTTTGTATGGAAGAGAGCCCTTCTGCAAGTCACCTCAAACAAAATGATTATGTCATAATTATAGCTGAAAACATCTATTCCTAGAAAATGTTTTCACATTAAAATATTAAAGGAAAATAGCTTTAAACATTTCTTTCTTAGAAAACATGATGCAGAACCATGAGCTCAGGAAATGATTTACCTTTCTTGTCATCGAAGTACAGTGTCTGTTGAGCTGGATTTGACCACTGGAGGGAGGTGTTATCATTTTGATCGACCCTGCAGGTCAGATTTGCTGTCCCCCCTTCAACAACCGTGACGTTCTGTGTAAGTGGAAACTGCCCTTGGCTGCCTGAGGAGGGAAGGAAGGGATGGAGAAGGGAAGAGGGTGAGGAAAAAAAAAAAAAGAGAGAGAGATTTTAAGCTGTAAAACTGAATTTATTGCTGCAACTTCCCACAGATGACAGAGCCTGAATTCAGTGTGATCTATTCTGACCAATAAAAGGTACTACGATAAATTAAAAAAGGTTATATTTGCAATATATTTTCTGTATCTAAGAAACAGATTAATAAAGAAATAGGGATTTCTGTCCCCTTCTTTCCCTCCCTCCCCTCCTCCCCCGAAAATCATACTAATTAAATCCAAAGAAATACATTGCAATTTTATCTCCTCAGACATACCAATACACCCAGTCTATGCCTCTGCACAGGGCTCACGTGCTACATCCCTATACAGATATCTTAGTACAGGTGATACAATTAAATGGCTACTGAAAACATCCCTGAAAGCATAACACAAAAATCTGCATTGGCTTTTTAGAATAGAGGTACAAGTCAGTCTTGATTCCAGGTTTCTTATTATGCTTTTTAATATGTTCTCAGGACAATGCTTTTCCTGCCAGGTTTGGTAAGTTGTTAGAGAGCAAATGTATTGTGAACCTATGCATCCTCTGTTTCGCAAATGTATGTGAAACTCAATGCATCCTCTGTTGAGGGAATATAACCTGATCTCATATGAAAATAGAAGTGATGATGTAGTAGGTCTCTTTCACATCTGTGATTCTATCCCAGAGCATTATGAATCACAGTAAGTGCTTGCTGAAAAGTCACTGGGAAGTTTTCCAAATACCTCTACACAATAAAGGAGCAGTATCACCCAGTTTTGTAAATCCCAAGTATTTTCAATGCTGTAGTTAGACTGAAGTGTTTATGTATTGTGAGAACAGCCTTTGACAAATAGCACAACACATTCTGACAAACAGCATTGTAACAAGGGAGCACAGTAGAAACATGGAAGTAATTTTTAACATGGATGAGGAAAGAAAAGTTTTTCAGTAGTAAGAAAAACACATCATTATCTGGGAGATACAGTAATTTCTTCAAGGATACAATGCAAAAGACAATACAACAGTCTAAACCAAATATATGCTTCCTTCTTCCCCCCCTTTTATAGAGGTACTGTTAATACAAGAAGAAGTTACAGGCAGGTATTGCTGCTGGCATAATGTCTAGATGGACACTCACGTGGGATATGTCTAAAGTGAAAAATCTCTACCATTCCATAGGTGTGAACAAGCTCACAGACATAAGTACATCAAGGAAATCATATATACAATATCCACTAATTGTACCAATATGGAATCACAAATCTGGCATAAAACCTTCACACAAACATCCTATTTTAGTGGCTTTCATCAGAGTTGTTTCCCAAGCTAAGTTAAACTGAGGCATGCCTTTTACATAGAAGTCTATTATCTCAAATACAGGTTTTCAGATCAACCAGAGTAATTACTAAAGATTAAAAGCTGAACTTGCATTTGACCTGCTGATATTGACAAAAATAGAATTCTTGTCAAGTTTTGATAGCTGCCCATTTCCCTATGTAACATATTTTTGATGGCATTAGGCCTGGTATATAAGCTTCTACGTCATTGAAAGCATTAGCAGTTAGAAAGTCTTAACACTCTCTGCTCTCTTGGTTTAAACTAAATAAATAAAGGATTTCTACAAAAATGGAAAACTGGTCTGATTTTTGTATAAATGTCAACTTCCTACAGATGTCTAAATGTCAGAATTTACTATGTACTAAGATTTACTATAAAAGGGTATTTACTAGCAACAGGGTAACAGAAATAGTAAACAAAAATAAAGGAATACCGAAAACACCATGGTTAATTCAAATACTGCAAAAAATGAACACTATAATCTTATTGCATCCTCTATATCTGACACTTCATTACTCAAACCCCACTTCTGGAAAACCACACGTTGAGAAATACTTGATGAGTGAAAAATCATAAACAAGGATGCAAAGAAAAAGAACAGAAAAGATATGACATTTCCTTCCATTTTTCCTCTTCCTATTCCAATGTGCCAAAGAACCTCCAGATACTGCAGAAATTGCTTATTGCTTAAATTCAAATTTTAAAAATCCAGAAAAATGCACATAGCTTGTTATTACTTCCACTAAATTACAGGCATCTTATCAAAGAAATGACCTTCTAAAGAATGAGTTGTGGATAAAAGGCAATGTGGGCTAAACCACTTTTTGCATACAAGAAGCATTAAACAGCCTAATGCCAGAGATTAGCACAGTGAAATCTGTCATTTACATTACAGAGTAGGAATGGAAGACAGTTTAATAAAGAACTGCTGTAATGATTTAGCACCCTATTAACCCATTTGGAAGAACTCCCCAGAGTTACTCTATATTCCCTTTCTGATATTTTAGTTCTTATCATGTAGGTGTTAGCATATACGTAGTCTATCATTTGCTAATGATTGTGATGTCACAGACATGTTTAACCAGAAGAGTGGTTAATAGGTGAACTTTTCTGATGAACCATTTAAATGGAAACTGTACATGATATGATCTGAAAGAGGTCTGAAGAACTTTCTCTGGCCACTTTACTGCATGCTAATGTTTTGGAAGAATTAATCTAGCATATAAAAGTGCAATCAAAGCATTCATTCTATCCATTACCCATACAGCAGCTGTGTGGATCTGGAGAAGATGCACATAGCTTCACAGGAAACTTGGAATGAAGAAAGAGTTAAGGAAAAAAATGAACCATTTTATCTGGAAGTTAGACTAATTGCAAAGAAGGAAGCCTGTGCGGAACAGAGAAAATAGGCAAAGCAAGACCAGATATTGCACACCTCTTCATGGAGACCAAAATTATTTATAAATGATGGGATAGCTAAGACAAAAAAAAATTTATGAGATTTACTTTTCTGCTGGTATCAATATCTAACTTGAATTATTGAAATAGGAACTTTGGGACTGGAAGGACTGGAAAAGGTTTTAAAAGCCTATATGAGATAGGTGAACATTACATTGTGCCATTTAACACAGCATTACAAGTATCAAGTTTTATGCCACTGAAGATTAGATCTGGTTCCTAGGGGACTGACTGTTCTGAGAGATGCTCATGTCTGTTAAGCAGATAGGTAGCATGTACCTAGGAAACATGTCAGCAAAGCTGCCAGGCTATGCACACACTGGGATGAAGAGCTCAGGCCATTGGAAACGCAGACAAGGTGTTCTCAGCCACTTCTAGGCACCACCATTGAGCTGCAAGGGCAGCAGGCCTCCTCTACAGCACAGCAACCTGTGGCTGGAATCACATCACTCCACAAGGGATCTGCTTTGGATAAACCCCTTAAGCATAGGATAACTTATAACCATTCATACTCCCAGCACTGACTGGGCTGGTTTTAATCCATTTGAATAGTCCCATTAAATCAAGAATGCTTGTTGAAGTGCTTTCAATATGAAGGGAAGCCTAAAGACCATGCCAGACAGAGGTATGTTTAAAGAAATAGTTTCATCATCATTTCAACAACTAGGTGTTATCACTGTGATTCTCTAGCATGAAGGGTTCTTAATATATAAGCTCCCATTTATTAATTTCTTAACTCTTTGAGCAGAAATCAAACAAGACAATATCATCTAACAGAAGCATTCTGCCTTAGGAAGTCTAGCAATGGAAAACTTAGTGGCACCTTCAGTAACTTATTTGAGAGAGCAATGGTCATCACTGTTTAAACATGAAAACAGGATTTTACAGATAGTCTGAATGTCTCATTGCAGCAGTATTAACTGCTTAACACTGTATATTTCCACCTGTTCTGAAGAGACCTCTATGAGCAAATTTTTCTTTCTTTTGTAGGCACTTAGAGACCATGATCATATCACCCATTAACCTTCTCTTTGATGACCTAAATAAATTGAACTCTTAAGCCTTTCTGTAGAAACCACATTTTCCTAATCCTTTAATGAGTCTGTGGCTCTTCAATGTGCCCTCTTTAATTTGCCTTTTTTTTCTGAAGTGTGTTTCCAGACACGGAGACCCCACTGTAGCAGTCACAGGAAAAGATACAAAGATGATACCACTTCTCCATCAGCACTTCATGTTCTTATTTGCACACCTAAATGAATATCCTTGGCCACAGCGTCAGATGGGGCACCATGTCCGACTGTTTACCATGATGCCTGTGTTTTTTCTCAGACACCACTCCAAAAACAACCTCCCATTTATTTCTTGCCCTATAGCTGTTAGAGGTATGTCCCTATGTTTCACTGCACTTAACATATCTCACTTTAAGCCCACTGACCTGTGCTGTTCCTTATTTCATATAGCCACAGCCTTCATGGCATCTACAATCATTGCTGGCCCACAACTGTGCTTCCCAGGTTGTTTCTGAAAACCATTTAAATAGTACAGTACTAACCAAACCACTTTTCCATATGCAGACAAATGCACAGAAACAACTGCTCAATCATGGGTTCTTCTTTGTCATTACACTTTCATCCTAATTTTTGAAACAGTTCTAAATTGCTTGATGCTTGTACGGTTGGTTTTGAATAAGTTTTGGTTATTACTTAAAATGTCACTCTATTTCAAGTCAAAGGCCTTACAGAAGTCAAAAAGATTTTAAGTATTATGGCTACCTTTTCCCAGACATAACTGTAAATCAAGAAGTCATGAAAACATTAAATACATCACATATTTTTATATATATATATATATATATATATGAACATTGGAAATAAGTCAATTCCTAATAAAGCTTTGCTTTAAAACAATACTAAAAAAAAATAATTAGTCTTTACTTCAGTAAAACTCCTCCACGGTCAATACGCATGAGCAGAAAGGAATAAAGAACATAGCACATGACTTAATAATAATTAATTATACATTAAATTTCAACATGCAGTGAAAACCTCTAAGCACTTCCTGCACTGCTCATCAGTGCATTATGCACTTTCCAGATACATCACATTTTAGTATGCATAGTGCTAGCTCAACAAATCAAGATGTTTTATTTGCCTCTCATAGGATGGCCCCACCATCCCTGTAAAACTTGGCAGCCCATCTCTTCCTAGAATATGGGCAGCCAGGACACTAACACATCACTCCAGAAACCTTAGTACTGCTTTACAGAACAGGACTAGTAATTGCTTCTTTCAGGTGGCAGGTATGGAAAAAGACACCCAAATTTGGTATTTGTACTAAGGGCAGATACTGATACTTAATGTAGGCGATACACCAGTAGAAAAAATATCATAAGATTTCATGATGATGATGGGACGTATGGCTTGCAAAGGCCAGGGCTCCCACATGCACTGCAAAAAAGGCTTTTACTACCTGTCAGCTTTTAGAGAATACAGAAAAAGCATGAGGCTGATCAGTTGAAGCAATTCTAGAACTATCCCTGATTAGCTGAAGAAACACAAGGTGAGAATGTGAGCTGGGGGATGGTGGGGAGTGGGTAAGAAGGTAAGATGGGACAGGGAAGGGAGGTGAAATTTATATCTTTCACATGAGCTTTAATTTAGATCAAAGAGAAATCCCTCCAGCAAATGCTGCTTAGCATTTTAGTTTAATAAACATCTAGAAAATGCATAATATATAAATAATACATAGTCTTCTGAACACCTATTTTTAGGTTAGTTCAGTGCAATTTACTTCCTACTTTACTATTAACTGAGTTGATTGACAAATATGATTGGATAATAAATGTGACTCAGACGATCACTGTTTTAAAGACAGGGCTACCCATCCAGCTTGTTTGCTTTCTTCACAATAAACGGCTGGCAATAACACTTGACACAGCAGGTCAGGTCAGTCAGACATATATATATATATCCATTACAATACATATGATTATATTCTGTTCCATGATCAAACCTTGAGGCAAGTCAAACAATTGTACTATCTGCCTGCAGTATACTAATAGAGAAAGAATGAAAAAAAAACCAAACCCAAAACCAACCAAAACCATGAATAAAACAGAAGTACTGATGGCCTGAATTACAATTCTCTCATATACGAAGAGGGAGCAGGAAGCTTCATTGGAAAACACTAGAAAGCTATTCAAAGATAAATAACCAATGAAGCTATTGCAAAAAGAAGGCAGCATCTTGATATCTCAATATCACTGACACCATGTGGTATCACAGTCCCCTGCTCATTTCAGGAAGCTTTGTTATAAAAATTATTTCAACTATTTTGACTAGATGGAGCTATAGTTAAGTATATTCTATCACAATGCTTTGTGGAGGACCAATACTGCTTTAAGTAGAACTACCAGGCTCATATCTCATTAGCCACAAGCTGTTTTCAGTCAAGAAAGGAGGGCTTTTTCACCCAGAAATCATGGCTCAACTGCTTTTACAGATTCTAAAACTGATTTTTATCTCAGTGTGTGACAAGATTATGCATAGTAATTATCATTATTTGGTCCAGTTTGGAAACATTCATCTTGTGAGTTCATCTCATGCTTATTTGTTTATCTTTGGTTTTACTTTTTACAATTAAAATGAAAGCTCTTTAATGAGTTGAACACTTTCTTTTGATGCTTAGGTTATATATTATAATTCATTTACGAGGCCAATTACAAAAGTGACTTGGTGGCTGTAAGCACCAAGAAAACATAAATCTCTCTTTTGCTTTTGTTTCTGCAGAGGTTTCTTTTTGTAGGAAACAGTTATATTATAAATTAAGAGAGTTTCACCATATCAGTAGAGCAAGATTTGCTTACTCATGTCACTGTATGACAGAGAACCATAAACAGAAATGGGTATGGAAAGATAGAAAGAGCTGGACAAGAGGTGCCAGTGAGTTAGCAATATTGACACACTGGTTCCAGTGAGCCTGGTTGCCCAGCATCCCTATGAAGTATATTATCAGCATGGAAGTAAGGGAGATAGTAGAGCCTAAAGTCCTCTTCATTCTCAAACAGAATGCCTATAGCAGAGATTTATCCTTTTCAGTCCTATGTAGAGCCATGAAGCCATACCCTTGTTTCATACCTTTATAGCATGATGTCAGCCAAAAACCAAAGCTGACAAAAAAATTCAAAACTGTATGAAAGGAAAAAGAAAATAACAATTGAGCAAATTATTTTTCAAATCAATCAGATTTTTTTTTTTTTAACACTGACTTCAATAGGACCAGGTCTTAAAGGAAAAAAACTCCTACAGAATAAATATTTAGGTGAGGAGGCAAGCAACATACTACTTCAAATAGCAACTTGCATCTGTATGAAGAATACATTAATTTTGGCCTGCTTTCTTAGCAAAAAGAGCAAAAACATTAGAAGCAAAAGCCAGTATGATAAAACATCTAAACATACTGAACCAGTTTCCTGAATTTTTCTCTTAATTTACAGATGAAATACTGCCAACATCTCTTTGAAGAGATGAAGTATTATTAGCTTGTCTTTATCTAATTTAAAGAAAAATGATACCATGAACTGCATTGCAGCAGGCATAAACTTAGGTCTGCATTACTGTCTAACTAACATTTCTTCTAAGTTTTCAATAGGAATTAATCTCCTCTATGTTTTTTTAGCACACATAGAATGTTAGTGTCCTGCAAAAACTGAAGGAGAAGTTGTTGACCCTATTATTTTATTTTATTTCCATGATCAGTCTTAAGAGTACGGTAGAATATTTGCTACATATTAAAGACAGCCAGGAAAGTACCTGCTATGCTTTATTCTAAAAGGTAAAGTGCCAGTATTGCCTGCATGCTAAACTGGATTCATACAGCAGTTTAACAGAAAGAAGAATTTGCCTGAGCAGAATTTGATGCACAAAGAGTCTTTGACTGGGTCAACTGGCCTTTCCTAACTTGCTGTCTTAAATGGCAACAATTTAGTCCTGTACCTAGATAAACTCTAAAAAGTATATGCCACCTCCAGAGAAACTGTCCTTTCAGTTGTTTGCTCACTGAAGAAACATTCCTTAAAAAAGAAATAAAACAAACAACAAATTAAAATGGTGTGCTGTGGTAACTATTACATGCTCCAATAGCAAAACCAGTTGCAGAGAAAATCTGAGTAAATGAGAACACTGCAGAAATTTACCACAGAATGACAGAGTTTTAGGAGAGAGACAAGAAATAACTCAGAAAGAACTGTTTCCCCTCAAACTGTGCCTTCAAGGTTGCTGGGCTTTTTTAAATGTTTAAGCAATTATTTAAATAATGCAAAGTACAGGAGCACACCACTACAGCTGCTGATTTCCGCCTACAGAATTTATGTTAGACAGCAGTAATAGAGAAGGAGAAAGCCTTTGTTCCTTCCCTCACTCCTTGTGTTTCAGTTGTATGCTTTTACAACAGCAGCTAACTCAAGATATAATTGATTTGGACTATATTTCAGTGAAAGAAATTGCAGATACAAATTTGAGAAAATTACATATTTAAGTACAATTATTCGATAAAGACAAACAAGAAAAAGTGTGCGAGACACAATGGCATAAAAAGCACAGACAAACAGAACTACTATTTCTTAGGAACCTCACATAAATGGCTTTTTTTTTACCCTTTTCAGATTATCACCACGATATTATTTGTTTGTGAATAGAGAAGCATATCCAGTGATTTTATATTTCAATTTACTTTGGAAGGGGAAAAAGGCATTCCCCTCCACAACTCTAAATTCATGATGGAAGTTACAAACTCCAAAATAATTAAAGTGAACTTCATCTTCCTACAGCCGCAACAACAGGCTGCTGAATTTTCTGGTTCTCATAAGTGCAAATACGGTTTAGAGCTTTTTGTCACTTTTTGCTTCAAAGTGTTGGGCTCAATTCATTGTGCCTCAAAAAAATTGTAAGGCCCATTTGTCTAAAAGGAAGAAGGGACCCAATTTTAACATGAAAAATAAAGAATTGGGTACTTTCATTTCTTTGAGGATCTGAGCATCACTGTCACATTTCCATTCCTAATCAGCAAACAGACAATAAAGACATTTTCTTATTTCACATCAGTGATCCAAGAAGAAAAAAAAGGGATCCCCCCCAAAAAAAAAAAACATAACAAAACCCAAGCAAACAAAACAAACCAACCAACCAAACAAACAAACAAAAGCCACCCACAAAAACCAGATAATAAGGTAATGGAAAAATATATATAAATCTATGGTGGAGACAAACATATTTACCACTTGCTATGAAGCTACAACATACTATGTGCTTTCCTCTCTCCCAAAGCCAAGCATTACATCAAACTGACTGGTACTTCTTGCAAACAACACAACCCAAAAAAAGTAAGGCCTCTTATGAAAGTCAGTCTAGAACTTCAGTTAGCTTAAGTCAGTATCAGACACTATCAGCCTCACATCAGCTATGTGCTTGGACACTTGTGCAACTGGAAGTAGTTCCTGTTACAACTTATTCCTCTGTTCAATCTTCTCCTCTGTGCAACAAATAAAATGAAGTTCTGGGCATGTCATTTTAAAAGAAAATTAGAGAGCTGTAAAGACTATTTAATACAATCAGTTCTTCAGACTGCTATCTTCATACTTTTACTGACTATCACACTATATGGAGACCACCACAATATGGAGACAGCACTGGTTGAACACCCTTTCCTGTCTTCTGAGTTATTGCCTACCCATCATAAATAATCACTTTAAAAGTATAAAATACTCTGCTTTAGATACTCCTCTCTTTCACTGGGGAAAATCTCCATAGAATAAGAGCCAGGCAAAAAAGAATAACAAGAAATTTCAAGCAAAAGATCAGACTGCAGTTATGTGAATAAAAATCTGAGCAATTTACCCAAATGGCTACGGAAGGACAAGAAGAACTTAACACTGCTGATTTTTCTAAGATGACTGCAACAGAAGGAGGCTTGCCCAAACCCTGCATCTCATCAGTGAGCCAGCAATTCTGCAGTATATGCGCCAAAAATGTTTTGACACTAATATCATTCTGAAGAGCAACAGGACAATACAACAACTATCCAAGCCTAAACATCATGGGAAAACTTACACCCACATTGACAATTTAAAAGTAGAGCATGCAGCCAGGCATGCTAATTTACACTGCGAGTATCTTCTATCAAAGAACTATCATGCAGATGTTTAGCAATGATAAAATAGGATTTAAAATACCCTGTCACTGTAATTTGAATACAATGTATTAATACAAATGATCCATTAGAATGTACTTACAATGGGTCTAAAACTGGCTGCACTGAAATGCAATCTAAAGCATGCAATTTTCACGCATTTTCTGTCCTGTCTCCATGTGATAGCTCATTGCAAGCCACAGGTGTTTGGCACTGTGGCGGCATGACTCAGTCATTTACCCTCTTAAAAGTGCACTGCCGTTCAACAAGTGCAAAAATGCCTTACCAAACAACAGCAACAACAAAAGAAATCAAAAAAGAACAAAAGTGTTTTGGTACACTCCAACCTGTCACAGCATGGTTCCACGTTGGAGAAATTGTCACAAGGCCTGAATTAATATTTTGTGTGAGAGATTTTCCTTCTAGTTCTGTAAACTCAAAATATCCAGAAAATGCTGAAAAGCATACAAAGGCTTAGCTGTTTATCGTAACATAATGCAAATCATACCTACTCTTTAAAGTGCACGACTGATGTAAGTTCTTTTTACTTAAAATAATACGAAACCAAGAATTACATTTATTGTAAAAACTTTCATGAAGAAGCATACGTGTGTGTTAAAATGTAGTACTGTCTTAAAGGTGGGAAACACTGTGCCTACAGATGTTTTTATGTGAACAGGCACTCCCTTAATAACTGTGTGGATCAATTAGCAGGCGCAACCCAGCCAACTCGGAACATGCCCTGAAGAATATAGTTTTGATTCTGGCAGAGCAAAAGCCCAAGGTTTTCTGCTTGCTATGATCTGTATATTCACAGAGTTTTTGTTAGTGGTGAGTTCACCTACCATGTCAATATTTACCTTATTTGATATTTGACTCGTTTTCTACTATAGATATCTCTGAAACACAGCTCTGCTTAAGCTGATGAAAGTTCTAATATGAAACAACAGTTTTAAAACTGACTTAGTACTTCTGCCCTCTCCCCCAGTCAGTTGGAACAGTAAAATAATAGCAAGAATTTGGTCTGGAGAACGATTTCTATATACAGTTTTAGCAGTCCTTTTGAGACTATGTGGCACCAAACTATAAACAACAAAATTACTTAGGCCAGACTACACTTTAAGGTGCCAAAACCCAGGCTTGAAACAAAGACCTGAAGGGCAGTTCACACCCATCCAGGATGTATATTCTCCTCTGGCCTTTATACTTGCTGCTTCAGCAAGTGCTCTTTTCTCCTGCTGTGCATCCTGACACAGAACTGCTGATTTAATTCCAACAACTATCTTAACACTGTTTCTATTTCAGAAAGATGAGGCTCCTCCTGGTGCAAGCTTGTGAGTAAAGGGAATATTTCCTCAGGTGAGTGCTTTTTGTCAAATTTCATCTGCAAACCTACGTGACTTGCTCCTATTAGCAGATATTAGGAGATTAGAATCACAGAATCACAGAATCACCAGGTTGGAAGGGATCTCTAAGATCATCAAGTCCAACCCATGTCCTACACCTCCATTAAACCATGTGCTGTGCTGTGCTGTTTGCAGTTTGGGGCATCCAGGCTCAAAATCTGCCTGCTCCTCTAGATAACTGATCATAGGCTTCATCTGAATTTTGCTTCTTTGTGCTGACACTGTGTGTCCCCAGCCCATGTCCTAGGCTGTTGGTCTATGAACTAACATTGTTACACCCCTTTTGCCATAAATCCTAGGTTTCAGAGCCCTTGTCTTCTTTGGACCAACTGCACCTTGCATTGACAATGTGCTTTACCAAGACAAAAGTAACACACAGGGCAAGGTCTGATGATAAACTGCAGCTTCCCCTGTTACACAGCCCTGTTTCACCCTGCAAACTAGGGTCATCTCCCTCCTGATGCTCTGGCATCTTTTATTTTGCCCAGAAAATAGCTTTGTATAAGAGGGAGACAAGGACTTTCTGTTTTCTTTTCCTTTGAATAGAAACTAGGCATAAAAAGAGAGGCTGTAACACAGAGTTGATAACATGGGACCATACTCTGGCAGGTCTAATGGTGCATCTTGTTCCTTGCAACATGGCTCTGACACTTTCCTCCTGGCACCAGCAGCAAAGCACAGAGAGGCCAGAGGAGAGGTGCCCTTGCTTTCAATTGCAATTCTCACTGCAACAGCACTCCAGGCCATAGCTGCCAAGTTATTTTCTGTGTGGTCTGAAAGCTATTTGGGAGAACATTTGTCACAACCCAATTTTGCAAGGAAAAATATATCCCTAACAGCAGGGCAAGACCTTCATGTACCACTCTCCTTCACTCCCCCAGCCCCTCAGCAACCAGCTTTCAAGGCTTTGCTCTGAAACACTGAGGTCTTTCAGCTTCTGAATGAAAT
Source organism: Agapornis canus (assembly GCA_036873685.1). Classification (NCBI taxonomy): domain Eukaryota; kingdom Metazoa; phylum Chordata; class Aves; order Psittaciformes; family Psittacidae; genus Agapornis; species Agapornis canus. Next base: position 13,249 of record JBAFWW010021202.1, read on the forward strand.
GGCTTTAATTATTGTGAATGTCTCAGGTGATGCTGCAGTTCTCTCTCTTATAACATTGCCCTATCAGATCCTGATAGCTGGTATAATTTGGCCAAGGTCCATGTCCTGCTACACAGCTCTGTTGATTTACATTAGTTGGGAAAATACAGCTGATATGTTCCCATAAATACTATTGTTTCCAACTATTACAGTATTAGCCCTGAGGGAGGAAGAAAAGCTATCTCAAAAAGGATTATATCAGTGGCTTTGTAGCATTTACTCACTCGAAAAAATAGCCATGATTTAATAAACCAGTTTGGACTTAATTCTATTTCCATATCTGAGGATTTAGACCTTGTGTGCATCCAGCTGGATTTATATGTTTTGATGAATTCCTCTTCCAATCCTCACCCCCTTCCAGTTTTATATCGTTTCGGTTTCTCCCTAAGGTAGGCAAATGATATTGATCATAGAAAACTCCCATTGGATCTTTCAGTCCACAAAATGGAAAGTACCTTAATCACACTAAAGCAGCAGCCCATGAGTGTTTCATAAGCAGCTACAAAAGCTCTTGTTCAGGGGAAGGAAGGTGAGGAAAGGAGGCAAAAATCAGAACAGAATAGAATGGAATGGAACGGAATGGAGTCATGGCATCATAGACTGATTTGGGTTGGAAGAGCTCTTAAAGCTCATGCAGTTCCAATCACCTGCCATGTGCAGGGACACCTTCCACTAGACCAGGATGCTCAAAGCCTCAGTACAATAAACAGGTCCTTTGTCAGGAAAGTGATAAACAAATCCCTAAGGAACCATTCCTTTTCCTGCTAGGAAACAGATCCCTGTAGACCACCATTAGCATCCTTCAAGTGAGCTGGGCTTGTGCTGTCTGCCTCCTCAGGGAAGATGTAGAAAGAAGCTCTAGAATACTCGGAGGCATGGGGAACAAGAGGAGAATTCAGCCCTGGGGTGACTTGTCCTTAACACCCTCACCCCACCACGAAGGATTTGCCTTCCTTGCATCAGGAAGGGTCACCTAACACTATCTCTTGGGGCTTTGCACCCCAGAGCAACCACAGACGCAACTTTGTCCTCGGCACATGGGAGACAGAGCAGAAACCAAGATGTGGGAGGGGGAGAAGGAACAGGAAACTGAAATTCCACCTGAGATTAATGACTTTAGCATGTCCACCGTGTTGTGTTGCAGTTTGTTTTCCCCTCGGGACCCGTTTCATCAGTCAGGCAGAGTTTGATTAAATATCTCAGCAGAGCCATGGTTTATTCTTCTAGAGCAAGAGTTACCCCTGTTCAGGGGAGCAGCATTAGCTTTGTGTTCTGATTGTAAGAGCAACTATAATAATAAAACCAATAACAATAGCATGCATTGTGGATGGGTTTTATTTGCTCCTTGCTCAGAATAAGCGGATGGGGTTTGGTCTGCATTGTAAAGATGAAATGAGTTATTTTAAAGATCCTTTCTGGGCCGTGTGGAAGGGGTTTTTTTTTTTCTCTTTTAAATGGAATTTTTCAAGGTATTCACCAGAACCACATGGCCTCAAGATTTCTGTTAAGAAAACAGAAAGGCAGACACAACGCAAGTGCACAACTCCAAGAAGCTGGAATGTGAAGGAACACGCTTCGAAGGCTGCAGAGCTTATGGGAAAGGCATCGGATCCCGAATGTTGGAGCTCTTGTGCTGCCATCAGGGAAGAGCTTGAGGCTCCCAGATTGTCATGGGTTGAGTTACTTTGGGTGTCTGCCCACCAGGACAGCAGAGCGACAGCTTGAACTCCTATGTTAAGGCTAAACATGTGTATAAGTGTTTTTCTGGATAAGGGCCAAAGCACTGAAAACCACAGAGAATTGAATCCTATAAATGCCAGTTATCGATATCTCAGATCTGTCTAAGTGGTAACTGCTGACAAACATGGGCTTGTTTAAATGGAGACCCGGATTTCTTTGGGATTTTCTAATGCTGGGCCCCAGATTCACTCAGTTTAGGATCAGGTCTGTAGCATTGCCAGGTGGAGATGGATGATGAAACTAGGCTAGACCAAAGGTAGGACTATA
>JBAFWW010021206.1:0-15729 GCA_036873685.1 Agapornis canus
AGAGCTGAGGCTGCGGTATGAGGGGTTTCCCCTCGCTCCGGGATTGAAGGCTCCTCTCTGGAGATACCCACCTCGGGAAATCCTAGTTTAATAACTTTTATATTAATGATAACTATATTATTTCAGAATTTAATAAACTGCTTTGTCAGCAGTGTCCAGTGCACTGTATCTAAAGTTTAAAGTGATAATGCCACCTGTTTGTTGGAAGTAAGACCAAATTCCACCAGTTCCTTGGTGGAACTGAGTTCTAGCTCATTTGCTTTCAATAATTTCATATGCTTGAGGGACTAGTTTACAAAATAACAATGATTTACTCTGCTTGGTTTCCACATGTTTCAATTTACAGACCTCTCTGTAGAGAAGCAGGTCACCCTACAACAAACTGCAGTCCATTCACTGACAGTAGCTTCCTTCCATTTCATGAACCCTGCAGAAAGAACTCAAGACTCCTCAGGGTTTGCAGACTAGAGCCACCTAGGCAGCTCTTGTACAGTTACACACCTACCAAATCAAGTCTAGAACTGGCATGAATGTGTTATTTCTTATGCATATTGAAGGATGTGTAACATAGATGCATCTAATGATTTATATTAAGCACAAATTGCTCCATTGCACTGCATATGCTCCATCACAGCAGCTGATCCTGAACCACTGAAGAGGAGTTTTATCACTGACATCGATTGCAGGATTTGGCCCATGTTTCTTAACACATAGTAATGCTGAAGATATATGTTGTTATATTACTGAATATTTTTTATCTTATCACATGTAAGCTGACTAAACAAGGAGTTATTTATAGAGGCTAATTCACATTTTTACAGCATATGGATGTGCTTTTTGCCAGCTTTAGCATGAATACAGTTTATATTCATTATGGCTGAGCTATCTAATTAACCATAGACAAAATCAGTGAATAGCTTTCTAATATTAGTACCTCAAGGTTGCCAATAATTTCATGTGGGATTTCGTACTCTGCGGACTTCTGATCTTCAGCAGTGACAGCAGCCACAGCATCTACCTCAAAGGAATCTGCCTCTGGACATGGCTCTTCCCCTTGATCAGATTCCTCTTGATCAGAACCCTAGCAGCAACCAACCACAAGAAATGTGTGAGTTACAACATCATCTTGCTGTCTACAAGACCAAACAGTGTCAAGCCTGAAGACATGCAACAACACATTACGTCTGCTTTTGAGAACTCCTGCTCTGACAGAGACCTTCAATGTCCCTCTCACTGCCCAGGCCAGGCAGATCCTGAGGTTATGAAGTTGCATGGCTTGAGAGCTCAGACGTGCTGACTCAAATAAATGCCCTCTGCTAACTGATTAATGCATTAAAAGTAATTTCATTCAATCTTAGGAGAGAATGCATGCTATGTTCTTGAGTAGATGTCGTTAGTGTCTGGGCTCCAATTAGAAATAAATGAGGTAGTAGACTCATTGAAAACTATTTTAAAAAAACCCACACCAAAACAAAGAACAAAACTCTCTACCTTAGATCCTGTTCTTGCAGCTGTTAGTGATGTTACGAACGACGGATAGATATCTGAAGGTATGCCTTCTTCCAGCAGAACAGGGAAGGGAGGATCTGCAGGTTCAGCAAGTTCAATCACAGCCTGGCAATATATTAAAAAAAAAAAAAAAAAGTAAGAAAAGTAATTCACATTCAATTATTGCTCAGAGGTTTATTGCAGATTTTTCTAAGTGGAAACAAAATGGCTGGCAAACAACAAAAACGATACCTTTTTTGATACTATCCAGGTGCTCAGAACTGGAAAGCATATTGAAAATGATTATAGATCAGCTTTAATTTCTAGCTGCATCTCTAGGGGCCCTCTCTATAATACTTGGCAAGAACAGATGATTTTCATAATTTCATAACACTACCGCATCTTACTCATGTGGATAATTAAGTTTAGAAAACACAGTGCCTAGATAATATGCAGTCTTCCTAATACAAATATGCCACTTCTGAACAGGGATCTGGTTGCATTTTGGAAGTAAAGGACCCAGGTGACCACTAGGGTACTCTATCAAAGGAATCAGCTGGAGTAAAGTTGTAATCACCTTGCATCAAATAAGGCCCTAAGAAATATGTGGCTATAATTTAAGAGTTGCCAATGGTACAAGTTTTGCTGCTTCATCATGTGTGCTCCCTCTTCTCTTTCCTGTAAACATGAGAACCTCACTGGTATTCTGCTGGCATGTGAACTGTGGCTGCAGGAATGCTCTGACAGGCAAATGGCTTCTCCCCTCTGAAGTAGCTGGATGCAGTAATTATTCTGTGCTTGGGCTCTTGCGAGTGATGCAGAAGGTGGCCCTGCCTCCTTTTTTTGCATGTGTGTCTTTTTTTGCATGTGTGGTTTTTGTGGGTTGTATTTTGGTTTGTTTTTTTAATTAATGAAAGAGAACAGGGGTACAAATTGTTTGAACAAGCAAGGAACAGTGTATAGTACTAAAATGGTATATCTAGGGCCTCTGCAGTGAGAAGTGCCCACTGAGAATACCAGGCAGATGTTCCAGTTCTGAGTCAGCTATTACAAACATGTAACTACATTAATTCACATCAGGATAATTGCAGCTCCCATGAATTAATTTCCTCATGCCTTTGAAATCACAGCTAGGTTGATATTTGGTTTGTTTAGTTACTTGCTACAGTTAAACATGCCAAAAATGTTCAAGGGTCTATACATTTGCGAAAGTCATAACAAAAACTGAAAAGTGAGACCTAGCCATTACAGTTTATCACATTAAAAATCTCTTTTGTAGTTCTGGAAATTGTTCAGAAGTTATGTTTGGACTTTGTTTTTATCTTCAAGATTCCCTGTCATGTATGAGCTCACTAAAAAAAGTAGATGGTATTAACTCATGTTTATAAGAACCCAAGAGCCTGACAGGAAGATTTCCTGAATTTAAGTAAGAAGAAAATCAGATTTTATAGAAATATTTTTCTGTATCAGTAATGACTCAAATTCTACAGCATTGTGCTAGTGCCTACAGACTCACAAAAGGAATAGTTGGAAAGTGTAGTTTGTGCAGCAAAATGCAAAACCCTTGAGTTAAGCTAAATGTTATTTCTAAAATAAAAAGAAATTTTAATCTCAAATTCCTACAAAAAAAAAAACCAAACAAAAAACCCAAACCAAAAACCTAGAGCTCTTCTGATTTAGCAAATATTTCAATTTTCTCTGATTTCTTACCTTGTATTTTCTTATTAAAAATATTCACTGAATTGGATGAGAATTCACAATTTCTGCTTCCTTAAAATAACATATTTTTGGTTAGTTAACTATTTACTAAAAATAATTTCTTAATTTAGATTAAATACTTATTACATTTATCCCTCCAGTTCAAATTTCAAAAAAATTAAATAATGTAAAAAAAACTAGACTGGGCTTTTAAATCAATTTCTGGCTGATGAAATACAGTTTTGTAGCATGGATAAGATTTTCACAGGTCCTTTTTTAGAATAATATTTTTACTTCACTGCATCCTTTTAAAAAGAGCCATTCTTTACTCATCTGTTCCATGTCTAATAATAACCCTTGGATATTGAAGAAATAACTAAATTACAGCAGAACTAGTCTCTTTAATGAGCCATAATAGTCTCAGCATTCAGCCAAAAGTTTTTTTAAAAGACTGTGAAACTTCAATGTTGAATATGAAGTATTTTGTTTAGTAATAATAAATTTATGAGCAGTACTACAGTTTACAGCCAAAATATAGTGACCTAAAAATGCCATTCTGCATTGCTCCTTCGTATACATTGTGTCCTTAACTAGTCCAGGGGAAAATTAGAAGGAATGAATTGTGGTGAGAGCCTGAAGCCAACGAACGTATTTAAATGAATCCTTCTGATGCAATACTTTCATTAAAAAGAAAAAAATTAAGTCTTTGTATTTCCTTTGAACAAAACCTCATGTTTAATAGCGCCAATGGCTCTGTAGTAAAATCTATTTAAAAACAGAGGAGACACAGTAAGTTTTATACAGTTACAGTGGCTTTAAAAACACATTGTTAGTTTCTGAAGTCTGAGTATATTTATGGTGAATTAATTCCAATGGCCCACATTAAAAAAATTCATCCTCCCTTTTTTTAATTCCTAAAGATTTGTCATTATGTGAGCATTATTCGCTATGACAAAGATGTATTACTGAAAGTGTCCTCTTGAATCAGTATAACTATAGAAATGTGAGAAATAGTTTGGCAAGATGATAATGCCTTAAAGTTACTGGGAATATTTTCCTGCACATTGCTGCCCAATGGATGCATGAGAATTCAAACATAAAGAAATCATAAGGCAGTTGCATAAATGTAGATGGCATATTAGTGTCAGCTGCAGATAAAAGGATGCTCTTACAGAGACTGGAGGAAGCAGAAGTTAATAGTCTTATATAGTCTAAAGCAATAGCCTTACTAATTCCTAGGTGTGGTGGGGTTCCAAAAGGCCACTTGAATCTGGACAAGTTAGAGCAGGCTAGAGGCTGCTCTAACATTCACGAGAACTTAATGTGGGAAATATTGTTTAGTGTCACCTTTACTTTCCCACCCCAGTCTCAATGTATAGCCCCGCACCACTATTTTTCTCTGGAATTCTTTCTACTAAAAGCATGCATAAAGAGAGGGAAGTGTCAAAAATGTCACGTTGTTCTGTATGTAAACCCACATAGTTTTCTTGTTAAGAACTAGCAAATTACCTTTTTACAAATGTAGGCAGAGCAAAGACAATAAAATAGTATACAGGAAGTTTTTAAAACAAAATAATGTCAGGAAAGAAGATTGGTAAAGCATTCTAATAGATGAGTTCCACAGATGTGGCTGTTACTATAAAAATTAGCTTTGCATAACTTACCAATATGCCATTACATTTTCCCCCAGATGTTTATCTGTTACTTAAATTAATTTTGCTTAAATTACTATTATTGCAGATTTTATCCATGCTGTATTTTATTATTTAAGTTTCTGTGACATAAAACAAGCCCTGGCTGATAGCATTACTTTTAATAATATATGTAAGAGGTTTTAGTATTATACAAATGGTTGCTGGGTATATCTTAATAGTCATAGCACAGAGCGTCTGTTCTCAAAATATTATGTAGATTAAAACCAGCTATTTGCTTACACTCTAATTCAAGTCATTGGAAAGGTTTGCAGTATTTATGTATGTGGTATGAAGGGAAACAATCCACCCCGGGAATAAATATCAGAGTTTGGAAATTAGCAAAGCTAAGGTCAAGATCAGTTTAGATTTACTACATACTTGCTGAAAATTAGAATTTATACTGTATGTTTACTTATTTCAGAAATGAGAAAAGAGACTGAGGGGATGGTGTGTTTGCTTCTTTGATGCAAGGCTTTTGTAACACAGAAACATTTTAAACCCACCATTTCAGTTTAATATTATCTGAAATTCTGTACTCCATTCCAGAGAGTCTTAACATAAATTCTCTGTAGCTAATCTTACCAAACATAGGAAAACAATGATTTATAAGGATTGGAAAAAATATCCCAAGTTCAGCATGGACCATTTATAAAGCCTTGTAACATCTTTCAAAGCCTTTCAATGGCTTTCCAACTGCTATGGATTTGACTTTATATGAATGGCAGGAGCATTTTAAAAAGCGTGTTCTCTGTGAGTCATTCTTTATATTTGTATCATCTGTGTATTTCTAACAGTATGCCACAGGACTTTGTGCTGCCAGAGATCTGCACAGACCTCTCTTACATACATACATACATACATACATACATACATATATATGAATGTGAGATCTGCTATGAAACAAAATATTTAATACAGGATTTACATTAGTTTGCCATTCATGCTAAGCATTCCCAGCTGCACACCTATCAATGTGCTGAATTTCAATTGCTGGAATAAAAGGCATTTCCAAGATATTGTTTGTTAGCTGCCTGTATTTCATGTGGTTGAATTTGAATGAGTAACTAAGGGACAGAGATGCACTGCCACACTGACTCAAACCTGCCTTCCTCCCCACCTTTAACCTGCCAGCATATGCAAACACAACAAATCCACCCTACTTGCCATCTAAGGCATTGCCCTTCAGCATTCTCACAGGAGGTTTTTCTGGGAGGCTGCTGATTGCTCTACAAATACATTTGCCATCCTATTCTTCAGCAGTGCTATATCCAAGCTCCAGAGGACTGAAGAATATTTTGAAGCATTTAAAAACTTAATCCAGATGTGTGATCAATGTTGTATGATTAAGAGGGCAGAGCTTCCTTCTGAACACCTTCACTGTACACATTTGTATTAATATTTAAAAGAGAACTAAGATCAATGAGGGATTAAACTTGGACTCTGAATTATGTTCCCCAGTTGCTAATGATACACATGGAAATTCTGTGTGCATGTTCCTGGGCATGAGCTTTCAAACTACTATTTCTCAAATGAGACAAAAGTTCAGTAAGTCAAACACATACTTTATGCCCTTTTCCCTGCATTTCAGAATTCAAGTTAATACTTTTAAAAGAGAATTTTTCATGTTTGTGAGCTGAGATGTGAATCAACTTTGTTGACAATACATCAGTATTTAATCTAGCCCAAAATAGCTATCTGAAGCAATTTGGTTACCTACATTGACAAAACAGGATCTGCTCCTTCCCCCAGGAAGCTGTAAATCAGTCAGTGACATCTGGCCTCAAGGACATCAGAGTCATCTGAAATGTAGTAATTTATATTAATGAACATCAATATTAATTTTTAAATAAAAAGAATTTGCTACTGCCATTATGTTTACATATGGAATATTATTTATAGCTTGTGTTCCTCCTTCCCTACATTTTGCCCATAAATTATTGTAAGGAAATGCTTTGTCACAATTCCAAATATTTTTCCTTCGAGTTAAAGCTTTTACATATCCTCTTACTGTTTTCAGTAACTAGATGAGGGTAACAACCAGGATTTTCTTGCTACTCCAGGAACTGCTGCCAATTTTAATGCTTGACTGAGTAGAAGAGGGCGCTTCTACAATAACAACCAAAGCCTTCCTCTCTAGAGATACCTTAATGCAGAATAACCTTAATACATAGATTCTGTAAGAATATCGCAACATACCAGAAAAAAAATAACACTGATTTAACTGTGCTGCGGTCATCTACTTCTGCTTTTACCCAGCTTCCAATTATTGCTGCCAGTTCAGAGATTGTTTAGAAAGACAAAATAAGAGATAAAAAAAAAAAAATCCCCAGTTGGCTTTTACGCTGAGGACACATCACTAAATGATTCACCTTGGAATGGTCACTCTAGATTCACATTGTGTTTAGCATTGCCAAATTTAGAGTTATGGGATTACAAGAGCATCTCAGTTTTCATTTAAAAATAAAGTTAGTGTCTAGCTCTTATGGTTGCAGAGAAAAGATTGAAAACATAAATCTTGAACTCTTAAAAACCAGACTGCAAGCAGAAGGAACCAAACAAGTATTTTTAAGGAACATTAATGATTTTTTGGGGTCTGTATTACCATTTTAAATGCCTGGGGTTAACAAACCCCCTTTAAAAACAATGCATACAGATTTTGAGGAAGGGTGAAGGGTATTTTTTTAGCACCTGAAAGTGCAACTCTTGCATATTAGGACTCTTCAAAGTGACAAGTCCTCCCCTCTTCCGCTCCAAGGACACCCATCAAACAAGCAAAGAGCAGGCAACTCCTAGTGTGGCTGTATAGTTATATTCAACAGGGATCCAAAGCCATTTCAAAAACCCTAACAAAACAAAACCCACAAGCACCTTTCCCACAGTAATAAACTTTCTGGATCTACAAATATTTTTTAAAAAAGTAAGGACTTTTAAAATTAGTCTTGTGATCACATTAGAAACCATAAAAGTAGGTTCTGTTGAACCCAGTGCACAGCAGATAGTCTAATATTTTGATGGCACACACCTTATGAGGCCAGAGCTTTACATTTCCTTGCTGTACATCTCTTCGTTTCCAAATCATTCAATCAGGAAAGATCTGAGATGAATGCTGAAAACACTATGATAAAAATTTGAAAGCATACTTGGCCAGGTGCATTTTGATACCTCTTTCTGGGAGGAGGCTTCATCCCTTTTATAAAGACTTGCTGCCATCTCGTACTGTCAGAAAATCAATTTGCATGAGAGCATACACATTTGGCAACAAAACAGCCTGTAAGAATTAAATTGCTTAGGGGGATGGCATTCATCACACCTGCTTTAGGGGCTTTGTGAACCCCCTAAACCCCTGCTTGTAAGTAAGCACAGAGATGACTGCATCTCCTGAGAAACAGTCAGAGCAGCTAAGATAAATTAAGAACCTAACAATTGCTTAATATACCTGCCCTGGACTACAGCTAGCACAGCTTGTTACCTTTCCCATTGTGTATACAGGGAACTGAGGAAAGCTGGATTACAGAGTTTGCCTGGTACTGGGAAATATGAAATATTCCCTTATTTATTCAAAGGACAGCTATAAAAACTTAGCAGGGATTAATAGCACCACACATTCCTCCTGCAGCCCTGAGTGCATACTGTAAAAGTCAGATGGCTGCTGGCACTATCCTGGGCTGTTTTTTCCCAGATGTTATATTTGAGATGCAGCAATGTCTCACCAGCTATCACTGTTCTACAGGGTAAGCCCTAGGACTGCCAAAACCAAGCAAATGTAGACGTGCCTATCTCCAGCATGTATGTCTATCCCTGGCACATCTCATGCTGTGTGCACATCAGTTACAGCAGGCATGTATCTAGAGAGCTGTGTGTATGCCCACCAGGTTTCTCTTAGTTCAGTAAGCAGAGTCTTCAGGCTTCATCTACACGAGTACAATGTGCATGAAGGAAGATTCCTCCCAAACTAGGAAAACTTTAAAAGAAACTTTTAAAATCAAAAGGGTTCAAGTTTCAAGACTGGGAGCTCCTGCTGAGAAAGTCTGGCAGCAGAACAATTATCTTTTGGTGTTGATACAGTAACATGTAATCACTGCCTCAAGCTGGACAGAGGTCCCACCTCCAGCGTTTGTCTGCCGCCATTCTTGAAGAGCCTTCCTTTCCTACCCATTTCCTCTGAAACCAGCATTTCCTCTATGCAACGCTGGTCCTAGATAAGCCCTTCACACAACTGTCTCATACTCTGTACATTCCCGCACCAATGACAAAGGAAAAAGCTCTTTCTATACTCCTCTCAGTTATCAGGCACATTAGGTATGTATATGCTTGTCTATATTGATTCATCCCTAGCTGATGCTACAGAAAAAAGCTGTCCTAACATTTAAAAGGTTTCATTAAAAAAAAAACCAACCAAACAAAACAAACAACCTAAAGAATATTGATTCTAAGCTAAAAAGAAAAAAAGATGCTCTCACAACTTAAAAACTAAATATAGATTTTTAAAAAATATGCTACATTACAAAACTTTTCAGGATATATGATCACATAAAATTGGGGAGCTTGTGTTCTTTGTTATTAAACCTAAAACATAAAGTCTTTGCCTGAGTGTGTAAGTTTCTGTTAAAACAACAATTTGTCCTGTGGACTGTAATTCAATTACTGTTTTTATTGGAATCACATTTTGCTTTGGAAACAATCATGCAAAAAAACAACCAGTAACTTAGACATCTTAAAAACATCTCAAAACAGGCATGGTTCTGAGAACAAATCAGTTATGGTAATTCTTACACTGTGAACTGCAATGTTTTTTAAACCCATTTCCATATTTTTAATTAAGACCTGGTTAAAAAATCTTACTGTAGGTCATTTTAATAAGAAATAGGAAAACAATTTTATTTTATCAGAAAATTGACTCAAGACTATTTTAGGGACTTATTTTTTCATGTTTTTATTATAAAAATGAAGTTATTAACATGCATTTACCGATTTGGGAATTCAAAAGTAAGCCAATTTTTCTCACAAATTTCATAGTTACAGTTTTCAGTCACCTTTCTATGTGAAAAGTCTATTTTAACACCAGAATATTTGACCAGTACACACAAAACTCCACCTAAGTCTAAGACATCTGTACTTTTTTACAACTGCATTTCCATATAACTTGAAACTGCAGTATTCTAACCGTAGCCTGTTAGTCAAAAGAAACCATCACTTCCTCATAGGACACTTGAATTTTATACTCCATTGTAAACAGACTCTCCTTATTACAGTACATGTTCATAAATCTGTTTATACTGGTTCTCATCTTGAATGCTGGGTTAGTTTTAACTCTATCTTATAATACTGTCATTCACGTTAAATAAAAATGCAGTTGTGTACAAGGGCAGGGCTAGTCTGGTGAATGCAAGAGTTAAACAAAGCTTTGTTTCAGCACAGCTTGGCTTGGTGGGTGATTTGAAATCTACTAAATTTCCTCTTGTTAAATTGCCAAAGCCAACCACACCTTGGATGATGTGAGGTTGTTTTTGAGAAGGTAAGATCTCCTTACAGAGTATCTCCTCCCACTTCAACTTGGAAGGTTTCTGAGAAGAGTCATTTCCATTTCTGTTGGGGCATGAAATGGTTTCTGGTGGAAAAAGTCCATAAATCTCACTCTGCTTTGACTTGTTGGGAAGCTCATGACAAATCATATAATCCGATGTGGAGATTTCAAAATTTGTTTAAAGAAACCATGAGAAGGAGCAAATATTTCTACCATATAATTTCTCCCCAAACTAAAAAATAAAAAAAACCAAAACCACCCCCAAAGCCCCAACAAACCAACACTCATTTACCTCTTTATTCCTTTATAAACTTTATGTTAACTTCATCTTCTAGAAAATTTCCACATAGGTATCAAAACCAACAAAAATATGCAGTGTGCTCGAAAAAGGTTTCCACAGTCACACAGAATTTTAACACAAGTCAGAATTGAGAGCAAATGTTTCAAACGTTGAAGTGAAAATCTTGGGTTGGCTATAGAACAAGTGGGTGTGAAAGCTACTGGGTTGAACTGTACACTACAGGCTTTCCTCTTCCCCCACCTTGTGTTTTGTCTTTTTGAGAAACACTGTTCTACAAAAATAGGCAAAGATAATGTGATCATAAAGTTTGCACACACCTTGCATGAGATAAAGACAATGTGTCAGCTTTTGACAGAAAAGAAAAAAAAACAATGAAGCAATGATGTCAAAGGGATTTATCCATTCATTTTAGCAACACCTTTTCCCTGGCTGCTTTCCTAAATAGCACCATCATAAGTACCCCAAAGAGCAGCACCTTCTTATAAGAGTGCACAGCTATACCTAGAAGTATGACATCGCCTACTATGAAGCTGCCGTCTTTCCGTCTAACCCTCAGAAGGAAACACCCATCAGGAACACAAAATGCATCTGGATTGCCAAGCAGAGAAGTTGAGGAGAGTGTAGAAAACCAACTAATGGCTGGAAAGCTCAGCAGGCAATAGAGAAAGGCAGAGTGGATGGAGACACAAGAGCATAATTAGTCCTGTGGAAGGAAAGACATAGCAGCTCAGGCAACAGCATGGGTCAACATGCAGAAGAGGTGAGCATGAGTGATGGGAAGTAGCTAACAGCAGATTTGAATGTTTCACACATGGAGGAGAGACAGTGAAGATCCATCTTCACCACTCTGGTATCAGAGCACAATGTTAAACAGTATACTTACTATTCTAGTCTCACACTCGCCTTTGGCCCCAGCAGCCAAGCATACCAGGCTGCATGAAGCAGATGAATGTCTAGTGTGGCTACCACAGTATCTCTTCTCACCAAACCAAGATTTTAACTTCCTTTCTTAATAGATTCATAACCCAAATATCATATCAAAGATGTCACTGTAAAGACTCATGGACATAGGCCCTATTCACTTCCTTAACTACTTCAGGGTATGTCCACCTGATAATCCCTCGCTCCATCTAGACAAAATGTCACATATCCTAGGTTCTCCCGTCATGATCTGGCAGAAACTGAAACAACTTTCACAACTACCACTGGGTCTGTGTTTTTATGTTGGCCAGAAATATTCACTTATGCACCAAAACACAGCCTTTCTCCAGCTGACACAATCCATGTACGTGCACACATATACATCTGTAACTACAACTAATTGTTGGTTAAGCCTAGCAGGGTTAAAACCCCCCAAAACCAAAACAAGCCCAAAACACCTAAACCAAAAAATGGCTTTTAAAGAAGGAATCAAAAGCAAAAGCTGAAAAGAGAAAGTGCCCCACTAGAGACCTTAAGGAGACAAGACCTTACCAAATTTAATAGCCAAATTTTCAGTGTATTCTCTCTGCACACACTATCTTCACATTTATAGGGCTGACTAGTTTAAGTGTTCTTTGCAGGTGTTCATTATATCATGTATACACCCTAATAAATCATACTGGATGCACAGCTCCATGTGGAAGAAACAGAGCTGATAGGATACCTTTAAAAAACTTGGCCCCAAACCTAGAGACAATTTATTTTATTGTGACAAGTAACTTAACAGATATATTTGTTTCTCAATGGTAAATTACTCTTCAAGCAACACCCTCCAACAGAGAAAGATCTTAAGGTGCTCTTATAATATAAGGGATAGCCAGTTTGAGCACTCTTAACTGTTTGGTGGGGGTTTTTTTAAGCCCTAAAATTATTAAAATTACGAACTTTAAATAATAATATTTCAACCAGTGTTTTACTAGTTTTCTCCCTACTTTCTCTGATTTTAATTTTCTCACTTGTCAGCATGTCTTGGCAGTGAGAACAAGAAAGACCTCAAACCTTTGCTGATTGCTTTTCACGCAATCTGATTTCTATAAATTAGAAGTTGCTGATGGGGAAGCAGACAGCAGTACCCTTTGATCAAGATACATGTCTTGATCTCTTTTATCATTTTTTTTAAAAAAACAATAATATTACAACAAAAAAAATCATCATACAAGCTTTTCGATCAAAGTGTGTCACTGTCTGCTTTCCAATCAACATACTGCCAGTAAGTTGGCAAGGTGCCTGAAAAGAGCAGGCGGCAGCTGGTGGGTTTGATTACCATCTGTATATCCACTAATGTATAAAATCTTGTGTCTCCATCTAGTGGGCAACAGCATTTCACAGGAAATTTTAAAATGGGTTGGCGCCTACTTCCGTGGATGGCGGTTTTGCTAGACTCCTATCAGCAGAATTGGGCTCTAAAGCTGTCTTGCATCAGAAAGCAGCCTAAACCAAGGAAGGCTCTGAGCCCCACCAGGGTTTCCGTCCTGTGCTGGCATGTGCCCTTGAAATGCCCTTCTCCAGAAGCATTTGCAGAATGTCTATTTGTGTGCTCTCACAACAAGCCAGATCTTTCTGATGTTTTGCAGCACTCTGGAAGTCTTAATGGCCAAAATTTGAAAATGCAACCCAGGTAACAGAAAAATGGAGGTGAGAGCGAAGATGCCATTAATGTCCTGAAATAAACAATAATGAATGAGACAAATATGCCAAGACAATGTCTTCCTTTAAGAATTAAACTAAAACATATTAAAGCATTATCCCCACTGACTGCTTGATGACAGGACATGCAAACTACTGCATTAACTTTCTCATGTGGTTTCAGATAATATCCTTGACTGAATAGCAACCAGGATGAGATACACAGTTTTGGTTTTCAGGAAAGTGTCACGTAAACAGTCATTGGGACACAGAACATAAAATCCATGTGACCACCCAAATGAGAAAATGAGGCACAAACCAGTGCTGTAATAGGTTTCTCATAACAGACACAGGACTAGAACAAATAGTTTGTAAAAGATGAGTTCTACAATGTTCATATATCACCCTCTCTTTCATCAATTATCATCCTTTCTGACAACAACTCTACTAGCCATGTACTGACTGGACATATTTTATGCACAGCCATCTAGTGTGAAAACTGCATCCTAATGAAGAGCTATCAGTACAGCAAAATGACATAAAAAAAAAACCAAAACAACAAGATCATACTATCGATTTTTTTTCCATCCACATATGGACTAGGCCTAAATTCCCTCAGCTTGAAGAAATCTGTTCAGATAAGTCTCCAACACAGCAAGATTACATTTCATTTAATGACTTCTCTCGATGCATGATAGGTCCTAAAATAGCTCTTCTTTTTTTGAGTATCTTTTAATAAATTTGTTTAAAATTCATTTTGATTTGACACACCTAAATTGGCTACAGCAAAGCATTTTCTACTTTTATCTTACATTCCATTGCCTTAGAGGTAGAGTTTATTATTCTATAAATCATTAATTCAAAGGAACTTCAGTTTAACAGCACCTAATAGACTCAATCATTTAAGGTAGCATGCTGCCAATATTCAGCTTTTAATCAGAAGCTGATCTGTCTTCATATAGCAAAAAAAAAAAAAAAAAAAATCAACTTATCAAAAGAAAGCATCATTTTTAAGAAACTCAGGAATGAGCACTTAAAAATTAAGTCAATACATGCCAAAAACTTTTGTGCTAATTTATTACATTGCTTGCTTGTGCAGGAAGGGGATGAGATTTGTTTCTATCTAATCTAATTGCCTTTATTTCAACAGAAAGTACAAGAATTAGAAATGAATGTTGTTCCCTCAATAATTTGCTGTGATAGAAGCTTTGTTTTCCAGGTCAGCACTCTCCTTTTCTGATTGCTTAACGGCAGCGCCACACTGGCTAAAAAAAGAAGGCTCTGAAACTTTAGGAAATAGAAACTGCTGATGACCTAGTGAAGGAATAATGATTTATAATATATGAATAGGGGCAATAATTGGATAGCAGGCTGTACTCAAAAAAGCCTTAATTTACAGATCTGACATCAGAAAGTCATAATCCATCGATCCAGCATCAGAATGATGGATTATGACTTTTTAAGAACATGTAGACATGTCAGCTTCATGAGCATTCCGGGAATCACAGTCTAAATTGTTTTACTGAGGTCACTCAAACAATTTCAGCTTTTTCCAATAAAGCTGATGCACTAATATTTTGAAATGTAAAAGTTCTCTTGGATCCATTTTTTTGTTTCAAACCCTAAAAATCCTTCAACAAAATACTGCAGGTCACCATAGCCTGTGATTAAAGAAGTTATTAATAATTACTTCAAGTTTCTGTCGTTTTCTTACACAGATGACAACAATTTTAGATCCTAATTCATTTTTATGTCAAAAAAGTTTTGTATTTGAATTCAGAGATGAAAAAAAAAACAGTTGCAAAGTGAGGGACTAATTACTGCCTTTTCTTTCAAGAAGAGCAGTGACATATGCTATGGAGGGTTCCCCCTGGAATATTGCAAAAATACCTGATTTTTAACCTCTGACTCCTTCCTTTTTTCAACCCTGATGAGGATTTAAACTGTCACTGCCAAAAAACAAAGTTATGATGTGAATATTTACTTACAAGTAAACCATAATTTCATTCATAAAATTCTATTACAAAATCTTCTCCATTTCAAGTAAGTGAAACCACCTATAAATTAACAACCGCTGTGTTAGACTAATTCAATGGCTTAGACAGGCAAGAGCTCTTAAAAAAAAAAACAAAACAAAACACAACTTTTTGCTCCAGGCAAGTATTGAGAATAAAAATAAAATCCAACATTGCATATAAAATATGACTAAATATTTTCAATGTATACACATATTGAAACCACAAAAAAACTGTGACTAAAACCTCTTCCAAAGGTCTAAAACCTTTAAGTATACAAGTAACAAGGGCTAAAGGACAAAATAAATGAAGTAAACTAAACCAGGTTGCATGTCTCTGTTTCTCCCCATAGAATCATAGAATAGTTAGGGTTGGAAAGGACCTTAAGATAATCTAGTTCCA
>JBAFWW010021206.1:21080-48806 GCA_036873685.1 Agapornis canus
CTTTGAATACTTCATTTGAAATACTATCATTACAGATAATTTAACATTTCTCCAAATGTAAATCTTCAGCTATATCCTAACTTCTGAAGAATACAAAACACTGGTAAAGTATCTTCCTTAAAATAAAAGAAAATCATTAAGAGTCCTAAAGGTATAACAGACAAAGATGAAAATGATAAATGGGTGTAATGAATACAAAATGAATGGTAAGAGAAACTCTGAGAGAATGTTGGGCAGATATCCAAAGTAGAATACTCTGTAAAGAACATTCCTACGACTCCTCCAATTTATTAAACAAGAGCATTCCATGCATTGCCAATGGTTGCAATTTATTCACAACACACAATATTCAGTGAGAGACCTATTTCCAGCCTGTTCATGCCTGAAACTTGCTCACAGCCTTGATCAGTCCAAAATTCAAAACTTCTCAAGCATGGGATGCTTTCACAACTCTGAGACCATATTTGGATGGTCTGCTATAAATGAAGCACACAACATTCATCTTTATCACTTGGAATCTATGACATTTCCTTAGACTGCATTCACAAGCCAAATTTGATACGCACAGTCAAACTACAGAGCAACTGCACAGAAGATATTGTTCCTTGTGTACCATTATTTGAATAGAGACAACAAAACTTTCACCAAGCATGAATCTAACACTAAGAAAACAGAGTGATACATGTATCAGCATGTAATTGATGCAAAATGTTCTGTGCTGAGGACAATAACAGTATTTTCTGCAGTATGTTTTTTACAGTTTACAATACTGTTGGATTTTGTAGGACCAACCAAAAAGATAAAAAGGGCTACTCATCATAAAAAGTGTAGAGCACAATGCTGATGAATTTCAGCTGAAAACATCTATGTTTCTTTGGGCTCTACCCTAGTCACAGCACCATCTGCAAAGGAACACTGCAGAACCTTTGTGGTCTCTGGCCTATGCTTTGAAATCTGAGACAAAGAGAAAATTCAAGGATGAAATCAGTCTGAAAAAATATGCAAAAAAAAGTTCATACAAATACCACCTAAAAAGCTAAAGATTCTGCCTACTCTTATAAATAAGAAAAAACAAACATTAAGTATAAACAATTAAATATTCCTCCTCAGCTGTTTTAGGCTGGTCAAGAGGAGACTAAGGATGACTTCGTTATCAGATTTTCAACAGTGTAATGGGAAACCAAACCATAAAATACATGAAATAATAGTCTTACTCATGAAACAGTCTAAAAGACTCCAGCTGCTGTCTTTTCAAACCCACCCTGAGGAGATGCAGTGTAGTCTGCCTATTCAGTGTAGTTTTTCTGAGTGCAATTGCTGGAAATACATAATGAAGTCTTAGCTTCCATAAACAATGAAGTGGATCTAAGGGAGACTCACAAAGCGCAAGGTTAGCTTAGGCTGATTAAGTTACAGATGGACTTTTTCCCTAAAACAGAAGAACAAAAGATAGCAAAGATCAGTGGGCTAGAGATGGTGGAAGCTGCCATCAGCCCACACTGAAGAAGCGGACTGGAAGGACAAAATTTCCTCCACTGCTCTATTGCTAGCAACCTGTAAATGACTACTGCTTCAGGGACAA
Organism: Agapornis canus; assembly: GCA_036873685.1. Classification (NCBI taxonomy): domain Eukaryota; kingdom Metazoa; phylum Chordata; class Aves; order Psittaciformes; family Psittacidae; genus Agapornis; species Agapornis canus. Next base: position 22,663 of record JBAFWW010021206.1, read on the forward strand.
ATGGTGAAAGAAAAAGTATAGGAACTTGGTAATGGCCTCTCTCTCCTATCTGCCTAGCTGCATATGGGCTATCTGAGCTTGTTTGCTTTAGGTGCTCACTAGGTACGGGGAAAAGAGGACATGAAGAATGTACTAAGCCCAAGTATATGGTTCTCCTCCTAGTACCATTTGACAGCTTCTTCCCATATTTTTGGTGCTTCATAATATTGTTGCAGCATATTCAGAATCCCATGAAAGAACCAAGCATTATGCTTTGGATAAAGTCTGCCCCTTTACCAAATGCTTTCTACATTTGAATGATTCCACTGAATCGAAATGGTGTTGAAGTCTTCCGAAAGTCTAGCAAGCTAAAATAATAAATAATACAAATGTTGAAGAAAACAGCTGTTTTGTTAATATTCTATTTGTACAGCTGCGATCTTAGGAATTTTATCCAGCTGTATATTTAGTAAGCAAGGCAAATTAATGCCAAGAATTGCCATTTCCTAAGTGAAAAAAACCCACAACAAAAAACCCAAGTAAAATTAAAAGAAGGCTCCCCCCAGGTCTGCCTTTGTCTGCTCCATTCCAGATAGACACACACACCTCCCCCGTACCCATGAACCACAAAATAACTGGAGAGGATTCTTCACAGACAGATGTAATTTATAACAAAGACAGGAAAAGGCAACTGTAACTCAGAGCTTGCTGCCCTTCCTATAAAGTTCACCTCCTCACCAAGAAAAAGCAGAGAATAATTTGTTTGGTTTCTGTACTCAACTCCTTCTTCTTTTATTGTGAAAAGTTTCCATTGTCCTTTTATGTTTTGATTATTGAGTAAGTTAAGAGACTTGCCAAATAGTCCTAGATTGTTAACAGACCACCACTATTTAACTTTGAATGCTTTAACAAAATAAAGGCACAGCTCACATTAATATTCTATGCCCTCATTTTATTTATTATCTTTTCTTTGAAATTTAAACAATTTTCCTAGCAAAGGTTTATTAAATGTAAGCCTAAGTTTCAGTATAAGTTACCTCACATACCAATCAGGCATCCTATAAAATTCAGCTTCCTAATTAGTAACACTACATTTTGCTGAACATAGCATATTTATAGGAAATCAAAATAATGTTTTATGAATTAAATATTCAAATACATCAGATTCAATGTTCAGTAAAAATACTTTATGCTGTAACTTAGGACAAGTCATAAAATTCAAGGTGAAATTACAAAACAAACAAATTTTATGATGCATTTTAAAAAGGGACTTTAAAGGACTGCAAAACTTATCTATTTAGACTTTGAATACATTTGTCCTCATAACACCAACTAAAGGGATAAAAATTTATAAAAATGTATACTGATTATAAATCTTCATAGTAAAGAAATGCCATGATGTTTATTTAGATGAATAAGGTCAACATGTTATTCATAAAATAAGGTCACAAGATGTATGAATTTGATACATAAATATTCACTCGTGGGGATACATTCCCATGAAATAGCACACGACTTGTCCATTCCAAAGATTCTTTTATGAATACAGTTTAATCTCCAAGATGATGAAAACCTGCAGATAAAGGTAGGGGGTATAAAAATAGCTGTCCACTGCAGAATAAGTTCATGGATGTCTGCCTGCCAATTAATATACATAATGCTGGAAATTCTGGAAATAGGGCAATTGCTCTGGCAAAGCAATAGCCACTAAGTCTACAAACAGATAAATTTGATCCAGCAAATTATAAATGAAACACGGTACCTTCCTGAATAACTCCTTGATCCATGCATGGAAGGGTTTAACACTGAAAATAGTATTGTTTTGCTGCACACATAATGCACTGGCTTAACTCAAGTAAAATGTGTTTTGTTTTGGGTTGGGTTTTTTTTGGGCTTTTTTTCTTTTTTCAGATTCCTTACAAATTATATTATTTGAACTACCTAAAATTTAGGATGGAGTTTGCGCATATTTTTTACCAATGTGCCAGCAGCAGCCTACATGGTTCTCCCCAGCTTACTTATAACACAAAGCTCTTTCAACAGTTTGCCATGCTGGCTGACCTAGCAACCTGTTTTCTAGATTCCTGGCTCCCCAAAAACATGCCTTATGGACAACTGAGGGCATGTTGCAGAACCTGGAATCATGTGGACCTTGCTCCAGAAGAGTCAACTACACTGTATAGTGCTAGGACAGAGCCTGAAACGGTCTTCAGGACCACAGCATTGGTGCGAGGGAACTTAAACATAGACATGTAAGAACAGCAATTCTGTTAAAGTGAGGTTTTTTTTGGTTTTGGGTTTTTGTTTTGTTTTGTTTAAACTGGAATTAAATCAAGCTGCAAAAATCTCAAAATCTTCTATGAAGCAAAATTACTGATCTTTGCTCAGCTCCAATTATTTTGTTTTATGCTGGCCAAGTAAAACAAGAACAGCTCCCAAAGGGCATCAACAGAGTAGCTATTCAGGAATATTAGAAAAGTGAAACAAAATTCATAGCCTAATATTCTACTTTCAGCTACTTTAAAATTTCCTCAAGTCAATACATGCCTTCCAATCTCATTGTCTATATTTATATATTGATTAATATTTTTAAACATGTACAATAGCCTTCTAATATAGCACTTAGTCACTTGGATCATACAACATTCTGATGAATAGCAGAAAGATGCTGCCATTAATGTACTGTCTGTTCTTGTAGTCAAAGCCTTACAATTCCTAGTTGGCCTGCATTCCAGCAAGCAAATAAGCCATTACTGCTGTTACCAGAACTATGTTTACACACACACATATACAGAAATCAAGCCACTTTCTAAATAAATAACTCAAAGAGCACATCTGTGTATATATTAATTTGTGCACAGTTTTAGAAATGTTTTACTGCCAACAATTCAAGTTTTTTCCTCTTTCTCTAACATTAAAATATGTCAAAAAAAATGTGATGCTTTGTCAACTGTACAACTGAAATAAGAAGTTATGTTGAGCTTCAAAATGGATTTTTGTTTGGTTGTTTGGGGTTTTTTTTCTGTAGCTTTTCATCCTCCAGGGTGCTGAGCAATGTGACTTGAGTCACTTCTCAGTTTAACTTCTGTACATGAATAGGTCCATTGACATACAAGTTCCCATGTGCTTAAAAAAAGGTGCTTGTTTAAATGCTGGCTGGGTCAGAACCATAGTGCTCAGCACACTGAAGGCATAGCATACGTCAGCTATTTGGCATTTTTCCTGCCTGGACTTTTACTTTCATGACTTCATTCATGTTACTGAATTAAAAAGCAGGTTTGTTTCATATTTGATGTTTCCTTAGAAAATAATTTTAAAAACATTTTGTCATTCTCTAAAGCAGGATTTGTAAAAACTACTCAGCACTGGCTTATGTATTCCACTAATTCTCTGGAGCCAACACTGGCTGTCAGGGCAGCACAGCTCAACTACCAAAACTCAATAATGTTAAAATTGCCATAGAAGACTATTAACATATAACCTACATGGAAACGTAACTGTTAAAGATCAGTATATGTCCACTACTGGCAAATGAATATACCAAAGACAATCTTTGAAAAGGGTGGTTTCTACTGTGCTAGATATGCTTAAAAAATTGCAAGAAATACTGCATACAATTTCAACAGACTCCACTTTTCATTCAGAATAATCACAAGTTCTTCAAGGTCTCTCTAGTTATAGCCATAGCAAGCTTCAAGATCAAAGGACTGAATATCTGTGATTTTTGTCACAAAAAAACTGGCTCTCCAGCTGGTTACTTCAGTAATCCGGTCTTGGGTACTACATACTTCCGTAACAGAGATCAAAAATTTCCCCACAGACATCAAAAGACCAGGTACCAGTTTGGTAGTTTCAAACATTCATAATCGTAAAATAATGAACCTACTCCTGAAGCTGTAGTTTTGATCTGCTTAGCAGTAAAGGCTTGAGGAACACATTTTGAAGAAAAAAATAAATAAGGACATGGAATTTAAAGAAAAATGGAATATAACACAACATCATTTTATCAAAGATGCATGATGCCAGACTAATTTCATAGTTTATTTAATAAGATAACTGATTTTCTACACAAAAGAAATGTGAGAGACATGAACAATTCATGTGAGGACAAGAATATAATACAGATGGGACCAAATGACCTTGGGGACTATTCACTTCTGTATTCAATGACAAATTGTGAGGTGACATGGTAGGAACATAATTTTTTTAAAAAGCTGCTGTGCACTGGCAGTACCTCAGCTGGAAAATACAGTAATAAAGGAGAACCAGAACAGCAGACCTACAATGAGAATGCCATATGATGTAGGTATAAAATGTGATTCTAGGACCTATCATGTAGGCTATTCCAAGCTGTGAAAAAGAAAGCACTACTGATACTGTACAAGGCCTTGCTTTTATCTCAGGAACAATATTATGTCAGTTTGTTCACTTGTGTTCAAGCAAAAGTGATTTAAAGTGGAACAATTAGAGAAAAAGGCCAACAGCATGACTAGAGGCTGGTACGAATGTAAGAATGCATGCATCAAAAGCCTACCTTAAGAGAAAAGATTAGAGAAGGCTGGCTTTTCTAGTTTAGCTAAATGAAGGCTCACAGTAAGATGGCTGTCTCTTTATACACTAGAAAAATAAACACTGGGGAAGGAACAAGAACTAAAAGTCAGTGCTGGCACAAATTGTTACAAGGAGAAATGCACATAAGCTTGTCATGAATACACTTAGGCTGGAAACTAGAAGTTTTATAACCATTACAGAAACCAGGCACTAGGGCAGCTTTCTGACTGGAAGAGCAAGCCAGAGTTTGACAAGTTTCTGGAGAAGATTTTGTATGTTTTCCTATGAAAAAATAGCACTAGAGCTGACAACTGACAAGGACCCTTCCAGTCCTATGCTTATTTCCCTCAAAGTAGTACTGATGTTTTTGCCATGGTGATATTTACAAAACAAAGCTACAGAAAATCAACTCAGTGGTTTTTAAGCATTACAAATATCTGAAACCTCCAAGCTTTGAAGAACATGCACTCCATTAGCTGGGGAATGAATCTCTCTAGTGTGAACTGATATGCTTATGGAAATATTCTGGTTTCATACATCTTTAAAATGCAGTTCTTGAGAAATCATTGAGCAAATTTGTTTAAACATGATTGATTAACCAATCTAAATATGCAACACTTAATGAGGATTACATATCAAAGTCAAGTCCCAGACTTCAGGGCTTTTGCCATCAGAAAAAAAAAGCTTTATTAGCCCTCAAATAATATATTCTTCCTAACAACCCTCTTAAATTCAAACACAGAAGGGATTTTGTTCAAACTTTAAAAAAAAAAAAAAGAAAAAGAAAAAAACCAGAAACCAAACCAACCCACAATTGGATGAAGACCAGACATAGTCTGAAAGCTTAATGTTTCAGAAAGTAAGGAGTACATGGAAAGAAGGCAATAATGGAAACAGTTTTGGAACTCTAAGTACAGAGGATGATATCTAGTAACTGCTATAGTACTGATTCTGCACTGCCATTAAACTTAATCTTTGATATTTTTATTGCAACCTGACCCACTATGACATCTCTAAAGAAAATTACATTGTACACTACTATTTCAAGAAGTCAAACTTAGCTAGTCATCTAGGCCATAAAATAGCAGATTACTCCGTCAGGCTGGCTAAAGCAACTAGGAATAAAACTAGATTTACCAACCACATTATTTTTATTAGGAAATGTTTCAAAGCAGACATAATCCCTAAAGACCTTAGTCTCATTCCATCCAAAAATACACAACAGAGAGCAGCAAAAACATGAACTGCAGTATAAAGTACAATTTGGAAATGTGAGAAAAAAATACAAGATGTGCTGCAATAGATCATCCTATCAAAGCAAAAATGAATTAACATGGAAGCAGAAAAAGAAAGTCTTCTACATAATACACGTATTAACAATTTAAACCTTTGTTATAAGTTGTGACATATTAATAAGAATTGCTTAATTGAATCTCTGCACATCAAGATTTAGTCTGTACTCCTTTTGTTCTTTAAAACTGCAAGCTAATATAGGTGTACTAAATCACAGCTAGAGAGTAAAACCTCCAGAATGGGCAAAACTTAAGAACAGTATCTATAACAACAATATTCCTGAAGAACTCTGGTACATTAGTGCTACATGCATTTTATTTTGGATCACAGCCACAGAAGCTAAAGTACTGCTTCTTCTGTAATCATTCTAAATGTGGGGAGCTGCTCATAACAGTAACAAAAAAAAACCCAACAAGACCAACCAAAAAACCCAACAATGAATTTACTTTGCAATCTTAACACTTCTCAGCAATTCCTAACAGGTATTCATGCATACATAATATATAGGTCTTTGTAGATCTGGAATGAAGAAGTAAGTGGTTTGGTAGCTAGAAAGGCAAGTTTTAAATTTTAAATACTGCCAAAGTAGGTTAGATGCGCGATACGTGTTTTATCATCCAACCAAGCACTCATGTCTTTCAATTTTAACCCTTTTTTTTTTTTCATAGGCAATATGATCACCTCAGGCAGTCTGGTTTGAAGGCTTTAGCCAATGTAAAAATATATTTAAATTACATAGGCATTTGTTACTTTTTTTTTAAAGACTTAAATACTGTCTGCATTTTACAAAGATGGTTCTATTATGCTAGCTGCATCAAACACGGAATATTAATCAGACTGTGAAGCTCCACTAATTACCTGCCACATTTCAGTAACTTAAATTTTGTTAAGTGGCATGGCCACAGATATCGCATGCATAATTTGAGTTTTGAGTCATTTCCCTTTTCTTGTCTGATTTTATTCTACACAGGAAATGACAGGGTCATTTGGAAATTACTGCAGTGAAAGATCAAAAAGGAAACCTGATTGAGAACACTGTTATAATTGCCTGTGTTTGAGAAAAAAATAAAATCCAATGAGTATACAATCCATCACAGTAAGATTTCTCCGGAAAACACATAACGTGTTTTCTCTAAAAGGGTATCCATTACAACATAGAGTACTGCTATTATTTGTTGAAGGTGCATCTCTTTTAAAGACGCAGGTCTTCGCATTAGGCTATTTGTCTTTTATTCTGTAGGTACTACTTTTGGCACACAGCACAAATTTACTTACTGAGCTAAAGCAAGCCATTTCAGTTGAAGCAAATAATTTCAGTTAAAGCAAGTCATTTCACTGACTTGTCTCAAAGCCTTTATTTGCAAAAGGAGATAGTACTGTAATTAAGGTCTCAGAAAACCATGGTTCTTTGTTATTTTGACAAATCTGACCATAACAAGTTACAGTCCCCTATTCCAAAAGGACAGATTTTTATTGCTGGATCTAAAAGAAAACTTTTAGATATTAGCAGCACTCAACTTAGAGTAAGGATCACATCCAGCTGAGGACGATGGTGTGCCTTTATGGGCTTTTTTCCTTTTTTTTTTTTTTTTAAGCAAGATATTGATCTACATAGCAAAACAGCAGTCAGCCTTTCAGCACAGATTTATCACCTACTTTCACCATACAGATTTCCCAGCTGATCTCCTGCCTACTTCTGCTCCCTGAGCGGATGAGCTGCAGAGCACGCGATTCCAGGCACGGTCCTGCCATAGCTGACCCCACCAAACCACAGCAGCCCCACTAACTCATCAGGGTTTCAGCTGATAGTCTAAGGGACTGCAAATATAGAAGGTAATGCTTTCCTTTATGGATAAAAATTTCTAAATATTATAAAGTTGTAGTAAAAGAACTTGAAGTCTATGTTGGGTTCACCTTCCATCACATTTTAACACATAAAGCAAATGCAAATAATACTGTAAATTTGTATGTGTAGCTTCAGTGCCTTAAACTGTTACTTATTGGAGAACAATGCCTCACCCGATCAGAATAAACTCTACTGGAATATGATTATTGATTTTCTTTGGACTGCAGTGTGGCTGGACAAATTAAAGACTTTCTGCCATGTAACTCAGAATACAAAACAGATGGATAAAACTGAACTTTCGCATAGGTAAGAAAAGGCCATAAAAGGCTAAAAATTCTCATGAGGATTTTCATGACAGTTATAACTGTAGATTGTACTTGTTATTTTGATGGATTGTCACCAAAATAATTCAAAGAAACACATTTCCACCATTCCTAATAGAGGTGGTACCTTCAGCAGAGGTGGTTCTCCTCAGCAGACTGTGCAGAGCAAATGTTCTTCTGTGGCTAGGACAGTGTACACTGATCTCAGTGATCCAGAAATGGGTTTTAAGAAAACACAAAGACATTTCATTTAAGCTAGTCTACAACTGATAAGATGTATTACTCAAATTTACACAAGAAATCACTTAATCAAAACCTACTTAAAAATAATTTTGCCAATTAGAAAGTGCTAACCAGCCATTGATCTGATTAGCTAATCTAAAAAAAATAACCCTAATGGAGTAACGCTGAAGTCCTGCTCTACTTATATAATGACAGCTTTGTCACTGATTTCGTCACAGTTGGAATCAAAACCCATCTCACAAATGATGAGAATAATTTCCAAATATTTGCATCCATATCAAGGAAAGTGCTTTTAATAATACAGTTATTTAAAATAACACAGAAAGAAATTATCATTTGATGATGAAATGAAACATCAGTTACATCACCTGCTTGAAAGTGTGAAGAAAATTTTCCAGTGGATTAATTTTAACTTCACTGTGTACTGATAAACTAAAATATAAGTGCCATCAAGAAAATTCTACTACCATGCCTCTCTGAGCAACCAGTTGTCTCCTAATATAAATTATAAATGTAAATCCTTATCAATGTATTTTAACACATATCCTCAAAATGCACAGTCAGGCTAAAGAAAGGTTTATTTGATGAATTGAATCTGTCCACTTGATTGAAGACCATATCCTGCATCAATGCATGTTCCTATGTATTTTTTCACATGTAAGTTAGAATACATGACAAAGTTTACAGTCAACCATTTCACTATTATTAATTGAACACTTTCAATATGCTGACTTTCTAGCTAGCTTGTTTCCTTGCAGTCAGTATAATTAACTGTTGGAGAAATGAAACTCTTTACACACACATAAATATTAGGACTGTGGTCAGACTAGGCTTGGAAAACAACCTTTTCTGGTTTTGATTGCTGATTTTGAAAGTCAGACTCAAGCACTCTTAATTGAAATTACATGCATCAACTTATAAATACATATGCAAAAGTATTCCTGATTTAACAGAACTAAAATCTTAACCAAGCAATGCATTTACACTTTTTTGAAATCCCAAATTAATTCTGACTATAAGGATCAAAACATCTAACTTGTATTCTTTAATCAGCCATTTTATGCTAGCAATGCAGTAACATTGACATGAAGTTGCTTTGAGCAATATAAAACATATGCTACAGTGCATTCATTAAATAACTCTGTATAATGAGTTCCATCTATATAAATGACTTACCTCATTACTTGTCACAAGTTCTTCTCTCGGACTACGGAAGAGGTATTCATATAATTTATAGTGTTTAAATAAGCTGGAAAACAAGAGAATATAGTACTATTACAGCTGTAAATCTTTGGAAAGATATTAATATTAAAAATTCTGTTAAATTAAGAGTAACTCTCCAGCATGGAAATACTCCAATTTTTTAAAAAAACTTGGTTGTTTAACCTCAAGTACAAAATGCAGAATATTTAATTTACAGCATTTACTATCATAATGCCATAAAAAAATACAGGAAGATTCTTCAAAATACATCTGCTTTTTCCTTGTGAAATTGAACTCTGAGAAGACAGTTCTACTCTGAAAAAAGTAATAAACAAAGCCAAATCAGCTTTCAGATTTTGGGATGGACTGCCAGTCTGGGGATCAAGTTGATCTTGGAACACTAAAACAATAAAGAATGGAAGCATTTATTCTCTCAAGGTCATGTTACAAAATCACTGTAGTATTTCCTCAAACTAAAACTGAAGAACTAGAATGACATGCTGGAGTTTTGTGCATTACAACTAAAGTAACTTTAAGTAGAATTTGTCAATGCCATAAAATATTTATCTGCTTTAAAACATATACACCTTGCCTTTTCACGTGTTTTAAATATTTTTTCCTGTTCCCTTTCCTAATGATCAATGATATTGCATTTGTTTAATCAAAGGTTTGGTGTTTCACAGCCCATCTGTTACAATTGTTATCTTAAAATCACGATACAGAACTTCTGGCTTCTGCCATGTCATTTTGACATATGATTTAAAACACAGCTCTGTGATTTCATAGCAAGTCCAGGTTGAAGAATGATTACAAGAGTTTATCGCTCTCTGCCTGACGTACTCATGAAAGACACAGCAATATTTGTGAAGGGAATAGTTGTAACTGGTTCCTGTGCTTTCCAACTAAGGACAGGACAGAGGTTCCTTACTTAAAAGAGCCATCAACTGGGACAGCAGTGCCTCTTTGCTTGGCACTGGAAAGGCCACAGCTGGAATACCGAAGCCTGCTGTGAACTAGACGGTTTCCAGGACTAGATGGCCCTTCCAACCTTAATTTTAATATGGGTTTATGAAAGTAACTAGTATACTATACTAGTATATAAAGACACTGCTATTATCAGCAGAATATCATGCTAATGCAGTGGAAGCATGGTTACAATACCAGCGCCTGGCCACACAAACCAGCACTGGCTGCTCCTTGACACATTGTGCTCCCTAAGCCTCACAGGGAGCCAGCCACTGCAGGCACTGCCCTGGCTGGCTGCCATACACCACTGAAGCTTTTCTGTCACCCAGCAGCCTCACATCCCCATATGGCTAGCAGAAGGGCTCAACCAGCCAGCTCCATGCAAAGTGGGAGGCTGCTGTTGTGAGGCACAGGTATCTGAAATGCAATCCTGGCTATGGCAAGTAACAGAGAAGCCAGCTGTGGGAGTCAGTGCTCAGTACACACTATTTTAACTGATTGTCCTTGCCTCGGTCATCATCAGTGTTTACATGATGCCACATGCCACAGTACAAGAGGTTCCATGAAATACTGTAAACCAGAGATGACTTGCTTTAATTTCAGTGCTTAAAGTGCCTTCTAATGTACATCAGTTGTTCCTCTAACCCATGAAAGCAGCTTGGAATTAGGAGGATAAAATGGTGGCATGGTCTCCTCTCTTAAAAGACAACAGTACATCTTCCAGTAGTTAGTCAAATGTGTCTGTGAAACTTTCAAATGCATTTTTACTCGAATGGGCACTGACATTTCTGACCATATGTACATTTCCTAATTTGTTGAGAAGTATTACTGCAGCCTCATTGAACATTTGGGTCTATGTGCCATATAAAAGTTTGATTCTACAGTTACACTTAATTCAGTCATTCAATTACCATTAGTTAAAAAAAAATAAAATACCAACTTGCAAAAGAAATTTGGCTACCACAAACTACAAGCTCTCTTACTCTAAACAACACAGGCAATGACTTAAGTTGTTACAATATTTGTCATTTCATTTGCAGTACACTTTTATTGCACTTCTTCACCAAAGAATTCCTGCCATGATTCAGCCGAAATATAAGAATTATGTTTAAGCAGACTTCAGGACTTAACCTGGAAATGACTCACACCAGTTTATGAAAATACACGTGCCTCCTCACATACATGCCTATTATTTGGTAAAGTTTTAACAGGGATTATTTGAAATAGAAAAAAAAATATTTTCATTAACATGACAGACACACAAGAAATAAGATATATATCTTTCAAACTGCACTGTCAGAACTTCACATTTCAAACTCCCTTGGAAATAAGCCAGATTTACAGCACCTAAAAATCAGTTCTTTCCATCTAAATGTGTTACAATATTTCTTATGGACTATGTTGCAGTTACAGATAATTTAAAATATTCTCCAAAATACAAGTTAGCACTCTTAGCAATTCTGAATATCATTAATTTATTTTTAAACAGAATTCTGTTCCACTTGGCACCCTTAATCCTGCATCAAAGAAAGAATTCCTCCCTTTAACATTCTTTAAATCATGTAAATTACACATCAGAATTTATTTTGAAACAACAGTGTAGTTTTCTTTCTTCTATCAGACATTATATAAATGCTTTTGTTTGTTGTGATTAAGAAAAATCTATATGAACGTCTTTAGCAATTACTCAAAATTTTACCCATGCAAGTAAGATTAATAGACCCCTCTTATGATGTCATATAAGAATCCGAAGGTGATTAACAATGACATATGAAAGAAAATATCAAGAACTATGTTGATGTGTATTTGCCCAAGGAGACAAGATAAAAAGATGATAACTGTAACCTTTCACCAAACCTGAAGGTGTCATTACAGTTGCTGCACAGTTTGTGCCAATGTGGTTAAGCATTTGTCCTCACTTCCATTATTATCCCCTGGGTTTATATCTCATCTGTAAAAATGTGATCTGAACTAAAATATGTCATACTACCTTGAGTAAAAAAGAAGCTATGGGCCTTATCATTTAAAATCAAGCAAAAAAAAAAAAAAAAACAAAAAAAAAAAAAAAAAATTTAAAAAAATGTTATAATACTTAAGAAAAAAAAAAACATTAGGGACATAAAATATAAAAAAAAAAAAAAAAAAAAAAAAAAGCAAAGAACAAGAAAACAATGTTAAAGTAATAGATTAATTTGAATTGTAATAGACGTCAATCTATTTCTGAGTTCATAAAGCTCAAAGCACACCTCACATAAATGTGCTGATTCAGTTTTTATTTAGAAGAAAAATATTCAAATTACTGCAATTAGTGATTGTATGAACTGGACACATATAACAGATTTCAGAGGTTGTGTATAAATTCATGACCTTGCAACAGCACATACTTGTAATAAATTGAGCAGTTTGAGCTTACGTCTACATATTTAGTGGAAAAAATACCATTCTGCTGCAAAAGTCCTGTGGCTTGATTGTATTCCCACCCAGTTAATACTTTGGTGATAGCAGGATGGAGCACCTAATCTCTTGAATTAAAATATTGTGACTGTGTAGGAATTACTTCATGGACAAGATATCTCTGAATGGATAATTTATGCAAGACCTATAGACATGGTATTTGGAAAAAAAATTTGTTCCAAATAAACACACAAAAGGCTCAGGCAGGAAGGGAGAAGTAAAAGAATTTTAATGAGACAACTTAAACGCCAAGTTTCCTTTTAGTTTAGGGCTAGTGCTTGGCAGGACATTGGTTTGCCTTGACTACAGAAATTTGAGATTTAAAGAGATGTTCTCATTTCATACAAGAAGAACCTGAAGTTTTTTAATATTTTCCATGGGAAAAAAAAAAAAAAAGAAAAAATCAGAGAGCAGGAGAAAGAGACATAGCCCAACTGTAAGAGAAATTGCCTGTGATGGGTTTAAATCTCCAGTCTGAATTTGAATACCCTAAACTGGAAGGCTATCAGCCATCTTACCATTTTTGTCCATCTTCAAGAGGAAATAATTTCCTGCATCCAGGAAAACACTCTAAAAGAACCTTTTTGACATGTTAGTTTTCCTAGCAGTCATGACCTCACTTTTTATGGCCGTCTGCCACAGAACCTCACTCTAACCACTGCTCAGGTCAGAAAATTGGCTGAAGGGCTACAGATGTAGTACAGTGTATGAGCATATATTACAATAGTACCTTTCCAATTTGCTATCTCCATATCCCCACCATCCATGGATGATACAACAGCTTGAGAAGCATTCCATCTATCATGTAGTGGAATCAGAGATAGATGAGTATAGCCACTGTCTTAGCTATGTTATTTCAGTGGAGAAAGGTCTGTATACATTACTGTATAGTTAAGACTTACATGGAGAGGTATGATTGGTTGCTATCAGATCCTTTTTTTTCTCTCTCAGATACATAATTGAATTACTGCTGTTTGTATCTCTTTCTGTGACTGTTTGAAAGCTGAGACCTATCACAATATCTATTCATGTAGATACTGAACTTCTGCTAATTTTGAAATGCAACATTTTTATGACCATAGACTTAATACTGTAAAGTACAAACTTTAAAACATTGAAGAAGTCCACTACAGCTGTAAAGGCCAGAAAAATGCTTAAAGTTATAGGCAAGACCAAGGATTTTATTCAGCTGAAATGTAAAAGTAGAATGCTTTAAAAGAAAATCAAGAATATTCGTTATACACCCACTCTCCCGCTTTTGTTTTATCACCTGAAACAAAGCCCAGAAGGAAGTTTTTCAGCATAATCTCACATTTGATAAACTTCCAGTCTAAATGTATTTAGTGGGCTTTGACATCTGAAGCTAGATCTGTAGTTCTACTTGCATATTCTCTCTTCTTTTTAATGTTTTGAAGCGTGGTGTGTGCACATATGTTGACAGGTGAAGTATTAACATATCCAATTAAATAATGTTAACTTAATCAGCCGTTTCAACACTCTATTATTCAAATAAGAACAGATCTTGTAGAAATAAATACCTGATATTCAAATAATCAATGACTGCTTTGGCTTGCTCGATGCTGAAGAATTTCAAGTCACCACTGCTTTCTGTATTAGTTTCTCCTATTCCAGCCATTGCTCTTCCAAGTTCTTTTAAGTTGTCTCCTAAGCTCATATGTTTGTCTGCAAAGTAAACCCAAATAACAAAACCTACATATACATAAGACAGGGTGGGGTTTTGGTTTTTTGTTTTGTACTTTTATTTTTCCATTTTAGTTACAAGACTTCTTGGAGTTTAAGTAGTTATGAGCCACATAGAAACTTAAAAAGCAAGAGCAGTCATGCATTTTTGTCTGTTGCCATTATTCTTGTCAATAAAATGTGCATTAGAATTCCATCACAAAACCACCAATCCACCCTCATAATGTAAGGATCACAATAATGGGTGTTTAAGATACTACTGCCTGGCCTCTTTACTTAGGCAGAGGTAGCCACAGGCAGAATAGTATGTAAATTTAAGATGCTTAGTATGTTTACCTTTAAAATAAATTTATATACTTTATGTACTGTAAAATATTGTTCTTCTGACCCTGTCCATGTTACTGGCTTATCTTACATAAATCATTAATACAGGAAGAGATATTAAAATGGGTAATCAATTTTTTTAAGTGCTTACAGTCATAATTAAACATTAATATGCATAATACTCTGCATGTATCCTCAAACTTGGAGACATTTTTGCACACCCCCCAAAATAGATAATGGCTTTACATTTTTACCCTGGATGTTGAAACCAAATGTGAACAGCTTTGCATTAAAATTTAAATTCTGTTTGTTAACTGCCTTTATAAAGAGGAAAATCTAAAATATATCTGTTTGCTGAACCTTTAAAAAGAAAGGATTCATCTTTCTGACTTGTGTACAGTGTGTACCATCACTAGAACCGTGGTGGAGTTTAAAAAAAAATAGTTTTGAATACAATTTACCTGGGTTTTTTTTAAGTCTAAAAATATCTAGAGTAGAAAATGGGGAAATATCCACCAGTGGTGAAACAGACTTATTTCCCTTATTAAGTCTCTTCTGACCTGCTTCTTGATTCTTTGTACAGAAAACAAGTTAAAATGCTTACAAGTTTTGCCTAGTCTAGTTTTGCCTTTTAATGCTACAGCAAGCAACCCCCTGAAAATTTTACCAGTAGAAGCCATGGGAAATGAGAAAGAGTAACAGAACTGGAAATATCAGTTAGTAGAGAAGTGAAGCCACATAACAAGACTCTGAGAAGTCACAACACCCAGGCCCAGGCTACTTCAAATTTTCTCTTTCCTTTGTACACCTGAGTTTCAGCCCCAACTATCTGTCTCAGGAAGGCTCTCACAGTCCTTCTGAGGTAGATAGCACTTCACCCTCAATGTATAGAAGATGATGTAAGTAACTCCAGCTCCCAGTCAACCAAAGCCTCAGTTTCCAAACCTCAGTTTTTCCCTCTTTTTTTCCCAGCCTCAAATGAGTTTCCACTACCCTCCTTCTCTAAATCCATTCTTCCTGCTCCATTCTATTCTTGCTATTATAGTCAAATCAGCTTGACATTTCAGACCACTTGGGTCCGGTGTAGGGAGCAGAAAGCAAAAAAGGTCATTAACACAGAAAACATTAGCATTTTGCTCATAGCTGAAATGTTTTGTCTTGTAAGTTGCACCAACTGAGAACAGTAATTACAAGGAAATTCATATCAGCCCTGGGCTGTACTTTCTAATATGGGTTATTCAGGGAACTTGGCTGTGAAGAAAATATAAAAAAATCTCCTGTAAACATTTACAAACTTCATTTTCTTTCCCTAAAAGCCATGTATCCTAGTCAAATCTGAATGGATTTTCACAGGACAGCAAAAAGTAAATTCACAACATTTGCTTGCTAAATATTATGTCTTTATTTCAAAGCATAAAGGTATTGAAACTCTTAGGAAAAAAAAAAAGGGACAAAATAATACTTCCCCTTCCCGCCCCCCGCCTCTGCCTTCAAGCCCATTGAACTGTTTTAGTCGTAATTTTATATAGAAAAATTAATCAGAGGCAGACATTGCTGTGGAAAATTTCTGTTTAAAGAGTTAAAGTCTGGCAAAGTTTTATGCAACTGAGATCACATTCCTGAAAAATGTCAGTCAGCTTTAATAATAGGTTATGCTACCAGCTTGTCTGGTACACATGTATTACAAACAGTCTCATAAAAGTAATTTCTGACAAGTTTCCATTCTTCTCCATTGCTATATTAATCTAGTTAGCATATGTTAAGATGTTTTCTCACTGGAGACAGGAAGGACAACTGGAACTCCAATGATCATAAAGCACGTACATATTCTGTCAAAATTCCAAGTCAGAAAGGGTCTTGAATTAAATTACAATAAGAGAGTATAATAACTATTATGAGTTTGATTTTAAATATTCATCTCTTTGAATGGAACTGCTGAGTCCTTTCACTCTTCCTCTGGGATGGACTTCTCTGAACACAATCACCTTCAAAATGAATGTTAAGTAAGCATTGTGATCTCTGGAAAAAGGGTTTTAGAGGATACTGCTATGAATTTTTCTGGCTATTTTGTTCCCACTAGATGCAAGGTACATGCTTTGTTGCAAATTTCTTCAAAGTCACAGGAGCTACAGTCCTTTTATTGTCATTTTTCATCCTCAGCAGTGATGCCAGTTTACTTCCCTCACCAGTTTTTAGTTAACTAATATATTTTGTGTCAGAAGTGCAGCATTTGCCATATAGAAATCTGCCTTAGAGTTGACCTCCAAGGATAAAATAAATGTAATTCACCTGCTGTAATGCTACAGGATGTACTGAATACTTCAAATAGCACAGAAATGTACCCAAGGCTACAGTGAGTCAGTCACTGAGACAGCTGGAATTGGAATTTGGGAGCTCCTTGCTGTTACTCTACTGTAATTATTATTTATTTTACCATAGCAAAGATGAGGTCTCTTTAGGACTTGGTGCTTTTTTGTACTACTTACTGTACAAGCAAATAATTAGTGATATTCTGCTAAAAAGACTGCATTTACCTTTAAGAAAAGTTTAATAACTGCCAATAAGAGTTATTTTCAGGTACCAGTACAACATGCCAACATTCAAGGGGAAAATAAATAATTTTACGATTACTTGTAATAAATATTGCTTCATTAAAATGACTGGAAAACATTCTTGCCTTCCACTTCAGATATTTATTTTACAGTTTTTAATTATACTTACCACTGAGGTTCTCCAACAGGAAATTTAACAGATCCATGAATCCTGAGAGCTGTATAAGGCTGAAGTTCATTTCTTTAGCCCACAAAAAACCCGCAGTATAATAATCTAGCAAAATAGCTTCTTTCAAAGATGTATTTAAATGTTTAAAATTCAGAAATTCTTTCAGGCTTCTAGAAGAAATTGCAGATTAAAATAATGAAATTTTAAAATAAATTACAGATTCCAAAGTTTAACTTCCTCTGCTTGTAATTACATCTATAATACATATTGTTATTGTATGTATGTGTATAACTTCCTGGAACTTAGCTACATCAATTTCTAGATATGAACATTAATGATCAGAGGACATATCAACTGAAAAACCAAACACCTATAGGCTTCAACAGACACTAAATGTTAAGATATGATTAATGAAATAACAAAAATAAGAACATTACAAAACCCCAAAAGAAATATACTGAAAATCCCAGAGAAAAATCAATTTGTTCAAGAAGGTGAAATGGAAGTCTCCACTTGTGGCTACCACTATTTCCCTCAGATTGAGATGCTTTTACGGTACACTAAAAGGATCAAGATTATTTTTTTATGTCACCTCCAAAGAAAAATTACTTTTGAAAATGAATGTCAGTTATATAATTATTGAAAATATATAAAATATTTTGGAGTTTAAATTCTACTTTCATAATAGTCAAGACATTTAAGAGCCTCATCCTATTTTACTGGCAGAAATTTTTCCACTTGCTTTAAATTAAAAAATTTATGAAAAAAATACACTCTCTTGTAGGAGACCATGCTGCTGATGACACATTTATGTTTACTCCATCCAAACATAGAATTAGTTATGTCTTTCATAATAACTGTGTACATTTTTCCAGGTGAAGAAAAGGCATCAGGGCTAGAACTTCAGTTTGCAGTTCTGCCAGTATAAATTCAGCCATATCTCAGGTAGTTAAGTTTTATATTAAAGCTGTCCTTGGCTTCTTAACTATACCAGACAATGCAAATGCTAGTTGTCATCACAGTTTTCCCCTGTAAGAAAGCAAAGTCTTTCTGTGCATGTGCATGTCCCCATTCCTTCCTAAGAAGGGCTTTAATCTCAGACCTACTGATAGGCAGAAAATTTTCAGGGTTTACATTAAGCCAGTAGAGATACACTGTTAAATAAGATGAGCTGTTGGGTTTTGTTGGTGGTGGTGGTGGGTTTTCTTTGTTTTTGATTAAAGCCTCAACAACTAACAAAGTAAACCACATAATACAATCAGTTTTAAAACATGTATTCCTTTGTTCTTGCATGACAGATTTGTACGGCTGCACAAATGCAAGCCGGTTAAAAACACTTAACTGTGTACTGAAATAGAAGTGGAAAATGGCCAGCTGAACTTTCCAAGGTTTGAAACAGTCCATATCCTCTCTGAAGCTCCTGCCAAGTCTGTGTTTTCATAATCAGAGCTTCTCAGGGATTTAGATTTTTCTCTGATGCTGCTAACAATGCCAGTACTCAGTTTTTCAATATTCTGTAAGGCATGTTACTGACAACAGTATCTATAAATGATTGGGAAATGATGGGTCATTCAGACTCCCTAGTTACTCTGATTGCTATCGCTTCCTTCATGGAAGGTGCTCAAGTACTACAGAAACGGATAGAAATATAAAATTCCATGATAGATATGAATGCAGGATATCAAAATTCTTATACTGAATCAGATCCATTCTGATATTCTAACCTTAGCTGTTGTCTTCAAACTGCTTTTATATATAGACATGATGCACTGTGGTAAACTAAGAAAATTTCAGTGCTGCTGTTAAACTGCTTAGAGTCCATAAAGTGCCCTGTAACTCTCCTCTTTTCAGTCAGATGCAGTATATACATTTCACTTATTCCAGTGTGCATATATAGACATATGTGATCAGTTGAGACTAAGAAGAAATGTACAAACTTTCAATACTTTTCTTTTTAATCTTAATGAGAAAGTTTCATAATAAGTTGCATCATTAAGTGCATTTTAGTCTCAAGTTGTACATTTCAGTCTCTTCTAAAATAAGAGGCCTAGCATGCAAGAGAAAACAGTAAATGAGAGGTTTTTAAACAATTATTATTGTTTGTTGGGAACAAATTTTCTTTCCAGTTTTACTTTAAAAAGTATCCCAGAAAGAACTTTTTCTCAGAACAGTGAAAAACAGGAGAAACAGAATATATATAATGAATAATATTATAATCTCTAATAAACAGTTTATCTGCTCAGAGGAACAAGGTTCAATTTTTTATGCCCCTCTCTAACCTAGTCGAGTGGTCAGCCCATTGACTTTCAATTCACTAAGAATTTGCTAGAGGACACAAGCCCTGCAAAATAATTCAGGGTCTTTCGAAAAGCCCCATCCTTAAAATATAAGGCTGCAGTCTCAGGTTGAACTCCTGGCCTCCTAAATTTAGCTGCTATTAAACACTAATAACAAAGGGGAATGTTGCTACAGAAAGTACAAGACGGGTGTACATCAAAAGTCTTTGTCTGCCTTCTATTTCCCCAGTGCACCATAAAGGCTACCCACTAATACCTTCAGCTTTTCATTCCTTCCTGAACTTTTCAGACCTTTCTGATTTTTCAGTAACTCTAACTTAGAGTACAAAAATCTTACATGCTTTAGCAAAAAAGTTACCAAGTGAGACTTATAAGAAAAGCTCAATATTTGCCTGTTCTTATTTACATCTTAGTATTTCATTTACAGCATATTTAATACTATTGCAAACTCGGAAACCATATAAACATGAAATACAAGGGGAGGGGTGGGAGGAAAGGAGTCAAAGTAAAATCAAAAGATATAGGAAATAAAGTAAAAAAAAAAACAAACCTAAAGGCTAATGATGTAACTATCACAAAATAAATCTAACAAATAGTCTATAATTTACGTTTCATTACTATATTGGTTCTAGAATTATTATCATTGCCTCTTACTTTTGAACTTCTTCCTCATTTTGTTCTGACAAAGCAGTAATTTGGGAATGAGAAAGAAATGTCCAACTAATAACCTTCTTTCCACCTGTGGCATCCTGATCTTGGCCTTCTTCCTATACAAACATATATATATACACAGAAATATAATTTTAAAAGCTTTATTTTATGATGTCAGTAACTTATCTAAATAACATTTTTATTTTGAGGAAATATGTAAGGGATTAATTCAACAAATGCCAAAAATGTAGTACAGCTAAAATTATATGGCAGCAACACAATACCCTAACAATTTTTCACTAGAGAAAAGCTAGGCAGATATATGGAAAATAGTATTTTTATCTTAAATTCATGCGGGAACAGAGTGACATATTATGTGCTACACAAGATTAAATTAAGTTGCAAGTAAAAACAACAGAAATATAAAGGTGAAAAAAAAATCTATGAATCTAGATTTGGCCAACATGATACTAGATTGCACAGTAATTAAATTTTAAAATCATTTTCTGGTTAGGACATTATGAGTATACATATACATTATCATACTGTTTGCTCTATGCCCTGAACTTGATAGCATTTTCAAATCCACTGTCTACACCAACTCCTTCCCTAGGCCAAAAAAAAAAAAGAAGAAATTCAAGATGTTTGCTGCAACACAATGAAACACATGAGAGGATCTGACACTACTGTTTCAGGGAAGGTCAATATATTTGTAATGCAGAAGAAAGTTCCTTATAAGAAATATAAAGATGTACATGTTATGGGGATACCAAAGTAAACATGAATCAATAATGCCTTATGAAAAATAGAATAATTTGATAATTAGTTTCTTAGGGTGTGTCACTGACCAAAAACCAGAGACTTCAGTAAGAAATCTATGAAATAAGTAAAGCAGTAGGAAAAAACCCCTGTTTTACAACAGAATATGGAGCCAACAAAGTGAGGTGTCAAAACACATTATAAAATGCAGGGAGGCAAATTACAGAGATGCATGGCAGCAGAACAAGGGACATTAGTCATAGAATAAAATATTCCAGTTGAAAGGGATCTACAATGCATTAGCATGTGACAGCACAAGGAAAAATATTTCATTATGAAGATATTAAGCATTAGAATAGGTTACTCAGAAAGGTGCAAGAATCTCTATTTTTTCAGGTTTTCAAGAATGAACTGGACAAAGCCCTGATCTGCATTCACTGCCACACGAGTTCTGAGCAGGTAGCTGAACCAGCTCATGTCCAAAGGATCCCTCCAGCCACATGACTGTGGGTCTAACTGGCCTAACCTGCTTCTGAACAAGGACATAAAAACCTGATCATAATTTACTCATAGCAGGTACACTTCTGCATCTGTGGGACTTGGGCTTTACAGATGTGCACCAAGGCAAAACTTGCAGAGTAATGTTTCTGGCTCACCTAGAGAAAGTGGAAGATTTCCTAGCACGAGCTGATTTTTGAGCCTGAGCAGCGTTGTTCTGGGCTAATAATCAACTAACTCTAGCATTGAGAAAGGAGAGCCCCCGAGTAAAGCTACACTACTCCCCCTGCTGCTGCCAAACTGCAAGATACACTTAAAATTCGGACTAGCTGTGCGGCAGCATGCAAGACTGATGGAACAAGACTCAGAGAACAAAGAATATTTAGTTCTTAACTGTATTGTTAAGAAAAGCATAAGAAAGTTCAAGGTATCATGGTTTTGTTCTCATGAAGCCATTTTTCAGCTTTTCCTCTGCTGTTACAAAGTCCCTCTCACAAGACTATCAGTTGCCTGTATGACACTCCCACACCGTTCAAGATCATAGCAGTAGCCCTGTAAACAGAGGTGCATCAAAAGTCTTTCTTTTTTCCTTCTCCCTCCTTACACCTCATGCTGTAAGGAACAGGTTAGTATGGCAAAAAGTTGAACATTCTGGAAACCAACTTTTTATATGAACTCCTAAGAATCCTACCCGAACTGATTTCTCACTGCTTTTGAAAGGTATCAGGCAACATCCATCATGTCAGAAATCTCTTGTCCAAATATGAATTTTCTCCTGCCTCCAGTACATACCTGGCTTACCTCTGTATGACGCTTTCTAACCTGTACTGTACTGACAGGCCCAGCACACTTAACATGCTGATGCTAAGGCTCATCTTGTTCTCGGAATTACAAACAGCAAGGACCTCTGGGAAAATTTGCTGAAGTCTTAGTATGTAGTGTTGCATTACACCAATATATAAGCTGTATAAGACTTCAAAAGTTAATCTAAAAACAACTCCAGGTGTCTTGCACTCAGTAACACACTTAAAGGTGCTCTAGCATTAGAAACATACTTTTTTACCAACTAAAGTCTGCAGTTTAAGCTTAAGATACTCAAGCTGTTGTAACTCAGTATTGCAGATCAGGCTCTGTAATATGCACATCAAAATCCAAGAGTTCACATGGCAAGGTGGATCCTTCCTATTTCATCACCTAGCATCTGCAATGATATACCCAGCATCAACACCCCCCAGTAATGCATTACTATCTTTGCTACTGCTCCTAAGGATGGATTTGTGGCACCACTGTCCACTACAAGCACAGGTATCCGATAAGATTTTCTGTTCCAAATAACTAATGAGGAACTATAGGAGTACATAATTTAGAAAATTAATTTTTAAAATACCAGTGTTTCTGTAATTTAAAAAAGTAGTGAAAGTCCATGATTCATTTAAACAATCCTGTATTTGTGGAAAGTTTCTGTCTGGGAAGAACCTACACACACACGAGACTAAAAGCTTACAATTCTTCTGACTGAATACTGTTTTGTGTTTTGATTGCTGTCTTTAACTACCACTGAAAATACAAAGAGAAGGTATTTTATATATATATGTTCACTGATATCAAAGAATTTATTGTTCATTTCACTGTTAACTACTGACTGACCGAGGTAATCCAAGGTGGGTTAATTCTGGTAATCCTCCTGTGTTGAGGAAAAACCCCTAGCCAAACCAACCCTACCAATACACACTCCCAGCAGTAGACTTAACCTGTTTAAATACAGAGTACTAGAGAGTTATTTGTTAGTGTTTTATTTTCCTTCAAAGAATTATCAGTGGTTTCAAATGTATAATATATTTCTGGACATTCAAACAATTATTCCAAATGCTTTGGGCACCCCATGTCAACAGCATCAAATCAAAATACCAAATCAGATATTCTAAACCAGAAGAATAAGATCTTCCTTGAATCTCTCAGCATTATTCACTGGCACAGTAAATATCAGCAGAAGAGTGGTATAGTTACATAGCAAATTGTAAAAACGTCTCTGTGTTTGGGGTGGGGAGGGGAAGAACTCTCACTCAAAAACCTAAGCCCAAAGTGAGTCATCCCTGCAGTTTGAGTGAGGGCCTTTCCAGAATGGCATAACTCTGAAACAGCAATAGAAACTAGCATCAGTGTCCCTGAGGGAAAATAAGCTTGTCCTTTGGCATGAGCCCTCTGCAGTCACTGAAGATGGTATTATTTCCAGTCGTTTGATAATACACCACCACACTTTGCAAAATCATGGCTATCAAAAATATTCACAAAGGAATAGCTTACTAGATTTCCTAAATAAATACGCAGAGGGTAAGGAAACCAAGATCCTCCTGTCTTCACTCCATCAGTGAAATTAGACTGGACTAAACTCTGCCTGCTATACCTATATAGTTTCCAGTATCTGAGCTAGTTCATTTAAAGCTAGTTCAGCTACATCTATCTGAGCGATACTGCTGACAGCAGTACAGATGTACACTGAAAGAGTGTTGCGTATCAGTTACAACTTTAATCAGAATGGGAATGGGTAAAAAAAACCAAACACACAAAAAACCAACCAAACAACAACAACAAAAAAAAACCCACACACCAGCAACACAGGCTGTTATTTGCATTATTATACACATTTTGTTATCAAGCTGTCAAATACTTCAGCAGAAGCAGAAAATCTTGAAGCTGTCTATATAAATAGTTATGGCAGAAACAAAAATACATTTAATGTGTTCACTGTTCCTGTTTGTTTTAAAAAGGCCCCACTTGTCCGCTCCCACAAAGGGAAGTTGAAATCAATAGTTGCTATTTTTAGTCCTAATATTTCTTTTGTTGTCAAACAAATGAGGAAATAAAAACAGTAACAATAATTTCAACTACACTAAAAAAAAAAAATGCAGATATGTCAAATGCAAAAAATAGAACGTATATGAAAGGAAAGCTTGCAGAGGACTTTATAAACAAGAGACAACAATACTGTCCAAATAATAACAAAATATATTGCAAAAATTTCACACAGTCCAAACAGCAAGATTTATGGGTGACCAAATGCATTATGACATTAAGCTTTACTGATGTTTTCACAGCTGCAGACAAAATACTGGAAAAAATGTTGTTAAAAATAAAGCATCAGCAAGATTTGCCAAGATTAGGAGTTGGATTTTCCAACATACTTTCTACTGAAAGTAATTTCAAGTCAGAACAATTATAAAAATATTCAATTTAAATCAAAAGGAATTATCTCAAGATCCAAGAAACAATATAACAAATATAGTGTTATAATATGATGTTACCTACAGCTTTAGAAATAGACCTTGCAAAGCTTGCCTCAGCCAAAACTAGTCTATATAATTTAATTTATAAAAATTGCACAAATCCACGGATCTTACCACAAAAATAAATCATAAAGGATAGGAGGAAATATCACAAAGGTTACCTAGTGTGCAAAACCAACTTAAATACATAAGGAACACAACATATATGAGAAGAAAAAAAACAAACCAAACCAAAAAAACCCACACCAAAGAAACCCCCAAGAAAACATTCACTGGATTCCTCTGAATTTTCTTTTTATAAAGCCACAAAGTAAAACTGCCAATAATTTCAGTGGTATATTTCAAAAGGATGTACAATGTACTTTTGACAGCCTATTGTTTCCCATACAGTACACCTTGTGTCCTTTTACTGTGATCTGACTTCATTACCCCAGCGTTACACTGTTGCAACTGCCAAAATACATACTGAGAACACTAACAGAGAATATGGTGAAAGATGCATATATTTTTCATTAAGCATTTAAAATACATAATAATGCATTTTACATGAAAGAGAATTTATTTCTTTAAGGAAAACGAAACATTAAGCTTTTCTTCCAACAACCATTAGGGTAGCTTTGTGCCAACAGGTGCAACTATTACACTGGCTGAAAGCAGTTACTTCCACAACAGTCACAGTAGCTTCTCAGTCATCTAAAACAAAGCAATTTAACTAGAAGCAAATTATCTTCTAGTAGCTACAACTATACAGACAGACTGGAGGGAGAAATTCTGAGCTGATGCAACACTTTACACATTCCTGAGAGGAATAACTTCTTATCATGTTTCTCTTGACATGCAGCATGAGAGGAGTTGCCTGTCAGAAATAACACTTCTGACATCTGAGTTAAAAACTGCAATGCGAATAAAAACACCCCAAGACAAGAAATAAAAAAAATATGCACCCCCACCCCCTCAAAAAAAAAAAAAAAGAAAAAAAAAAAAAAAAAAAAAACGAAAGGGAAAATGACATGGGTTTAATAGCTTACCTAGAGCACGGTGACTACCTAAG
>JBAFWW010021207.1:0-12982 GCA_036873685.1 Agapornis canus
GGGTGGGTCTGAGGCATCAAGACCCAATTTAAGGAGGTTTCAGGGAACCTTTGATGTGATCCTTGAGTTATTTGTGAAAAGAAATATTTTGCTTGTATTTTCAGGTCATCACTTTTATCTGTCACAAAGTTTGGTTTCATTCAGCCCATTCCCTGAGGACCGTTGTGTTTAGTCTCTTATGCTATATATACATATACACACATACGTTATGTACATGTATGCATACATATGTTATGTACATGTATATACACATGTTGCTTTTCTTCCAATAACTCAGGGCAATTAAAATGTGCTTTATATTTTAAACAAAAGATTTGAGGAAATGTCCGAAAGAGTTTTGCTTTAAAACTTAATTTTTTTACAAATATTGTTTTTAAACTTTTGCCAACATACATTTCAATGACACTTTAACAGTAAAAGCTTTAGCAATACTTTTGTTCTACTAAGTTGAAACTAAGTTTGTTTGTTCAGGTTTTTTTTCTCCAACATTCAAGAGGATTATTTGTGAGCTTGAGAACATTATATGCAGTCAATATACTTTCACAAAAACAGGCATCAAAGCTGCAGTATGAAATACCCCTACAAGCTTGTTTAAATGAACCTTATTTTTGAATGCCAAAACTGCTTTTGATAGCAACAAAACGAAGTCGTTTACAAGTCCCAGGTAAAACACAACCTTTTTAAGGAAGTATAAAAAGAAGACTGTCAGCAAGTGTCCTCAAAACACCTGCTTGCAGATTAGGTGTGCTAAGAGGACCCACACATTGAAATCAGCAATTTGTAGGCTTCTTTCCACACAATCTGCCTCCTATTGCCAATACAATAGGCATATGTGCTTAAAAAGTGCTGACGGAAAAATATGCATCAGAAAAATGTAGTGACAGTAGTTTCCTATAATATAAACTGAACATAGATGAACATTATACAAAGCATATGAGCAAGCAGAAGTGTTTGTTCATTTTTAAAGAAAGAAGGGAGTTTTGGCCTCAAATTGATTTTACTCCATTATTCATCACAGACCTTGTGCCTAACATTTTTGCATCAGAAATTTAGGCTATTCAGACAGTGGATTAAACCTCAAATTCATTCATGCACGAAGCCTTTAGGACCAGAATATTGAAAAGATTTCTTGAAGATGAAAGCTCAAGACACAATGTCCTGCTGCTGAGCTACCCAAAGAGAAGAGAATTTCATGAGCAGCCCATGAAACTACTTCTACGAAGATCTTCTTGGAGGATGATGGGTAGAATTTGACAAGGATAGCTTCCTTTTCTAAGTGCACTTTCTTTGAGATAGAGAGTCTCACTTTGCACAGTAAAAAGGAATTGGTGTCAATCAAGATGAATAATATAAAACTTCAATTCCAGGTTCAAATGGTATCATTAAAGCCACAGTGATCTTTGTGAGCTTGTGCCAAGACAGTGAATCCTGGTTTTTGCTATAATATAGTAATCTGGGATATTTCTTGCAAAATAAGAAACATTGCTGAAAAGAAAATAGTTGGCTATACCCACTATCAAACTTGTTGCCTTTCAAAATGCCCTGGCTGAAGTATTTATTGGTGTAAATTACCCATACCACTGTCACCTTTTTCTCTTAATGTTGGTGGGAAGAGTTTTAGCTTTCCAGGAGTTCTTGGCTGCTGTGTTCCATCCTTCCTAAACCGTTATTAATTAAACATGAGTTACTGTATGCTGGACCAGAGCCAGAAAACATCATATGTGAACATCAGAGAGTGTAAGGCAGTCAGCAGTATTTCTCTGCTTTTATCCTACAACTTTTTTCCCTGACACTGCTGTCAAGGCAAATTTCCTGCTGACCTCTGTTCACGGGAAGCTATTTTGATGCACCCAGGTGAATTTTTAAAATCAGGTGTCAAGGCTTATAAACACAAACTGACCTTTACTTGAGTCTAGGAATGGACTGAGTAGGAGGGAGCAACCAGTTTGTGTGTGCATGAAGCTTTGAGGACACAGGTCTTGGCACTGAATAAAGATGGCAAGGGTCAGGAAGGAGCATGGACAAGGAATAGAGCTTGGAGCAGTTATAAAATGGTGAGCCTGTAGAAGTCAGGAAGCTGTTCTAAATCTCTAAAGAGATTTTTAAGTCTAAAACTCAGAAGAGAGACAAACACAGTGGCTGGCCAACTTATTACTGAATTTATTACTGAAATTACTGCTGCAGAAGCTTTCTGTATCATTCCCTAGCCAGAGCACTGCATTCTGTATTTATGCCACAGAGTTTAAGAATTTCACTGAGACATCAAGGCTGAAACTGGCATTGGTGGGGCATCTTAAGAGGCAATTTATTCTACCTGTGGCCTGTGGCTTGTGCAGATGCCTTCCATTGATTTATCAAACTCCATCTTCCTCAACTCTGTGTGTTTAGTACTGAGATCTTACAAGCCACCTACCTTCAAAATGCAGCAAAGTCACACATCCCTGCCAGTACAGGGCAGTTGCAGCTTGAGCTGAAGAGGAGGCTGGGCTGAAGCAGGTGTACAGTGGAGGTGAGCCTCTGTTGATGCCCACCAAGACTGGTGCCTGCCTGACCAATATTAAAACCCAAAAGCCTGTTGGTTTGATACTAAGTTATGTGCTGTGACAGACATTCCCAGCAGCTCTCCATGGGCAGACAGGTATTTACAGGTGTATCCCATCCTGGAAAACTTCCTGCCACTGGGACCAGTAGCCCAGATTATGTAATGCCTCCTCTCTTTCTCCCGAGCAGATATATTTTTAGTTTCATTGAGTTTTATCTGCTTTCCACACTACAGAAATGAGTACAAAGGCATGTGAATTAAATGCATTATATCTATTACAATAGTGCATGGCTTTTTTGAACCTCTTTTCAAATACTCTCAGATCTTCATGATATTTTGATACTACAGTCCCTTCCCTTAAGGGAACTTAGTTAACAGACTGCAAGTCCCACCTAAATGGGTACCAGTTATTCCCACTGCGTGTGGCAGACTGCATGGATTGCCAGATGACTGTTATTTCTGGAGGCAGATGTTGGAGCAAACCGTGGGAGTCTTCAGAACAGAATAAGGATTACTGACTGATAGAAAGCTTTCTAGTTACGACATGCTTCTACTGAAGAATTTTTAATGCATTATAGTCACCAAACACCTTGTCAAAGTCTTATTTAAGTAAATCTGCGAAACAGAGGACATGAATTGTACAGCTGAGAAAAACTGTACTCTTTGCTAAAATTACTAGTCTTAAAATGAATAGGTCCAAACAGTTATACACTAAATTTTGGTAACTTTTCCTGTCTCTTCCAGAGCATGTAATATAATAATATGCTTTTTAATACTGGACTGAATTATTGCAGCATGTTATTAAATGGTCATGCAGCCTGCTTTCAATTACGGCAGCCATCGCAGATGAAAGAGTAATTTTACCAGTGGTACACTCCACAATGAAGAAGTGAGATGTGAAGAGGAGGGGAAACGAGTTTCTTCTCAGAATTTTTATTACAGAAGATCTGCTTTTGAAGATCTTACTGGGAGTTGCCCCTGCGGAAGACTAAACACCATGTGTTGGGACAAGCAGCATACACAGAACTCCCTAAGAACCCAGTGTTCTTGTACATAAAATGACTTGAGCTGTTCCTGAAATTAGAGGTGCCTACACATGAACTAGACAGGGAAGGGAATGACTGTTTACTCATCCCAACAGTCAGATTACTTTGATACTCTGAGTGATTGTGGATAGAAAATGATAAGCATGGGCAGCAATCAACACTACTTAATATTGTGGGAAACCTCATAGTATCATAGAATGGAAGAAGGCATTACTGCTATTGCCACCTGTAGCTTCTATTGCTTCAAATCCAGCATGTGTAGAAACAGCTGTCAAAATAAGATTTAAGTACCCATGGCAAATCGAAAGCTGACTGAGGCAAATAAAATAGCTAGTGCTGTTTATTATTGAAACTGCCAGCTGGGAAATTGGCCATAATAATTTGGAACTGCTACAAATTGGTTTCAAATTATGGAAGTGAAGTGGGAGGTAATTGAACCAGTGGCCCAGCCACAGAAAAGGTGAGTAGCATGTCTGGCTCAATCTGTGCCAGAGACACCTATGCATGACCTGGCCATCACAGGGGGATCCAGCTTAGGTTTAGTTTCGGTGGAAATCATTGGGAACAGATATTTTCTTATACCAAATTACTGATCCCTCATCCTCCTTCTCATTTGGTGTATTATCTTCTGCTAGTAGCTTTACAGTGTGTTTTCCCACTGGGGTAAGTCTTGATCATGCTCAGCTTGATTTTCACCATTCTTACAGTAATGTCTCCAAACAGATATTTCCACATTCACTGTGGATTTGCACCACTTAAAATTATTTTTTCTGCAGCACAATATACCTTGCAAGTGCTGTTGGTGGACAACCTTCTCAGTGCCAGCAACACAGTCCCCCTGCTTAGACTGCCTTTACCTCCCTCCCTGCTTTTCCCTGTGCCCAAGTCACCACCTTCTCTGCTCCTGGTGACTTCACACTTGCTACTGAAGGTAGATGAGGGCAGGGGGCTCATTAAGCTGTTTGGACTGCAGTAAGATCCCACATCAGGGAAGGGAGATGGGTCAGTCAGCAGCATCTCTGGGGTGCCCGCTGGGCCACACTGCTTTAGTAACACCAAGGCTTTTTGTCAAATACAACTAAGTAATTCTGGGCAGGCTGTGAGAAGGTGTGTAGCTTGCTGCCAGCACTGGTCATGGGTGTTTGTATGGGACATTGGTAGTGAAGGTAACTTTTGGAGGACAATTGTTCCTCTCCTCTGGCTGGATATAAATACAGGACTTCCTGCCCCAGTGTTTTTCCAAGGTATGAGTTGGACTGGACCCATGTGAATATGGGTCTGTGCACTATACCGTAAACAATATAGGGTTGGTTTTTTTTCTGTTGCTTTATTGGGTGAATAAAGTGATTTAGACCAAATTTCGTGAACAGACTCTTATAGTTTAAAACAGGTGCTTTCTATGTACATCCTGAACTGATGTTCAAGTCAAGTGACTCAAAAATACTTCTGCCATTAAATTCTGGTATAAGCATACCTACAGAAAGTGAACAGAAAATTACCGTGAACTCAGTCAAAGCACATCTATTTAATAGAATTATCTCCTGAAAAGATTCTGTGGTATTCATGCATTAAATATTTCTGAAGCTTGAAAGGAGATCTAATGGAAAGAGTGACATCAAAGACATTAACAGTCCCCACAGAGTCAGTTTGGAAAATGAAATTGAGATTTCTCAAATTATTTGCTTGGAAAAAAAGGTTATTTATATTTTCTTCCTTTTCTGGAAGACTATGATGTCATCTCATGATGTGATGAGGTTAATAATCTGATTGATAATGATTTTATTCTGTTTGGTTACTCTTTGCTAGTCCCACTGCTTCTGTGAACAACAGGGATGTTTGCAGTCAGGAATATAGTATTTATAGCAGGAAAGAGTGATTTATCTTTGACTGATGTTGATCTCTGCTTTAACACTCCTTGTTAATGTGGGTGTTCATTATATTTCTACCTATTATAAATTTTTGTCATCTCACAGCAGAATTACAGATTTTGCTTTCTCAACTATGCAGCAGTCTCTCGTAACTCCATTTTGGATACTGGTTAGCAGACTGGTAAAATCTAAGGTAACAATTAACCTTTTCCTACTTTTTACTTATCTATTTTTTTCATTCCTGTATTTGCCTCCACTGTACAATTTATTCCAGTTATTTGTAAAGCTTTCATTGCTCGTTTTCATTGCCAGCAGCAATCATGAGCAAGACTGATGTGGCTTGGACATTGCCAGGAGCAACCTTGGGAGATTTAAATGGGCAGGAGTTTTAAAAAGCCCTGGGGAGCAGGAGAAACCAGGAGTGCTGCAAATGGGGCATGCAAACAGGGATCAAGGAAGATGCAGCAGTTTATGCAGAAGGACATATAAGCACCCTGCTTGTAGGCCCACAGCCCAGAGAAGTGCTCTGACAGAATGGGGGTCACTGTCCTCACAATTAAAACCAGGGTTTTGACAGAGAAAGCTCCTGAGATATCTGAAGCTTCCACCCAGATGGAGCTGGTAAGGAAGGAGACTTCAGTACAGGAGGTAGATTGCAACAAGTGCTCAGCCCTTCTGCAGAAAAGGAAGTACCTGCACAAGGTATGCACAGGCTGATGATCTGTTGTGTCAGGTGGCTCAGCAGCAGAAAGCAGTTAAAAGGCTGTGCAGTAGTAGAGGGGTATGGAGATCAATTGCACAGACTCTGGTATCTCAAGAACCAAAGACCCCTTTATTCAAGATTACATGGATTACATAGGTTAAGAGTATGTCCGCGCTCTCAAAGCTACAATGCAATTGGTTGATTACTGTTGTCCACATGCACAATGCAAACTTTCAATTGGTTAGTTGGCCTTCTGTCACCTTCCTCTCCTCCTCCCAGGTCCTCCTTCTTCTACATCCCGTTTTCATTCTTTTCGTTCCACCTTTCTTGCTCAAGATCAGTTCACCAAAAAGTCAAGGTCATTTAACATGCTCTGATCAAGCTCAAAACCCACTTCACCTACAGAGGGGCTAGTTACAGATAGATGGGTGGTTTCAGAACCATGCTCCTGTGGCAGACAGCACAGAGAATGAGGCACCTTGGATCCTGGTAACCCACAAAAGCAGGACTCCAGTCCCCAACCTTCAGCATTACAACCAGAACCAGATACACTGGAGCAGGCAGATGTGACCTGCAGGAAGCCTGAGAGGTGTTTCTTGCAAATGAAACATTTACTTCCTCTCTCAACTCTCCTTTCTCATGTGTTCCCTCTTATCCTCCATTCTTACTGCTGCCTTCAGAGGAACTGCCCAATCCACCCAGTCTTAATTCAGCCACGCTTGCTGGCAGCGTCCAACAATGATGGGACTAGACAACTTCGGAGAGATCCATTTTCCTTGCTTCTGAGAGTGGCCAGAACATTAATGCAATGGGTTCACATTACTGAAGTGACATGGACACTAAAATGATGTAGTGTTTTGGAAGTATACAACTGGTTACAAAATGTGCCAGTTTGATATCAATAGATCTTAAATGTGCATTTACAATTGAGTGTTTTTGAGACTGAAGTGCTTTTTGGGTCATGGTACATGATAAAGGGCTTTAAAAGGAATGTTTAAAAGGCTTTTAAATCAATTTTTTCGCCATAACCATTTTCATTTAATTTAGATTTGGACGTGAACCAAAAACCTTGCATCTAATTTTTGCATGTCTTAAAATTAAATCCTTTTCTGTTTGGACATGATACAAGCCCTCTGACTGCTTGTATCATGTAGGAGCCTGGCCTCCAGAAAGTTGTCTTTGGCTAATTGTAGTGAGATATTTATTTTTAGTAAAATAGTATTGGTTTACTGTGTAATAAAGTACTCCTAAGCAGAGACCAATTGTGCCTGTCTGCATTTAACTATCCTACCTGCAGTGCAAAAATCAATATAGAAGCATGTCACTAGAGAAAAAAGCATTTCTTATCCTACTGTCTTCTCTTTGTTCATTTTTTTATAATGGGTTAGCTGTAATGCTAAATAGTATTAAGGAGCTAGTAAAAATTTTGCATAAGAGGCTTTCCTGTAGAAAGTGAGATCTCATTTAAATCTTTCATTAGAAAGATTACTGTTTCCATAGACATTCCTATCAGGAAAATCCAGATGACCCACTGTACGTGCAAATCTTCAAGTCTACCTTAGGTATCTTTAAATCCTGTGCTCATAGTCCCATTTCTGCCTTGATTCAACTTTCCACTGTATGCCCAAGGAGCAATCAGCCCCCATCACACTGAACTGAGCACCACCCTCCCTGCTTGCGGCGTACTGCTGACCACAGCTCATCAGGGAAGATGTGCTGCAGAGCAAGTCTCATGCACTCCTGAGCTATCATTTCTAGAGGGCAGTGTTTGAGGTCTAAAGGATGCAATTCTAAAAGAGAAGATGTTAAACTGCAGCTGCTTTGATATTTCACATATGAAAGCATATAGAATTTCAGTACATTAAGTATTTCTGTAGTTTGACTTTTGCCCTTGTGACAAAAAATCAAATTCAAAAATATTGACATGCCTTAGATAATGGAAATCTTGGAGTGGTTGATCTCATGCAGTGGTATCTTTTCTGGAATAGTGAGGATATTTGTTAGGAATGTGGCATCTGAGATATAGAGAAAACCTTAAAAAAGTTTGAATTAGACATAGGCTTGTTCTTTTTATCTGTCTTATTCCCACCTTTTCTTCTAATTTGAATTTGGGCAAGCTACAGTGCAAAAAAAAAAAATGGTGTGCAAAGCTAGGTTGACAGCGATAACTGGATCTTCTGCTTTCATTGCCAGAAACAATAAGCAAATGTTGACAATAATGAAAAAGTAATAAAGCCCATGGTATAGGAACTGTTGTGGCAATGGAAGGAACTCTACCAAAGATGTCTACACAAGCAGGAGAGGTGGAGCCATTGGGATGGGACTAGAGGCTGCAGTGCAGAAAAGGCAGGACATCAGAAACACAACTACAGTGACACACCACCTGTGGGCCACAGCACATGAAACTAACAAAGATGGGAGAGCGATACAGGTACTTTGCCTGTAAATGAGGAAATTTGTTACATTTGGCATATGGACATTTCTCAATAAACTTAACCATATGGGAAGTTTAAAGCATGTTAAGGGCATTGTCTAAATGCCTCTTAAACAGACAAGCTTGGGAGGAAGGGCTTTGGGGGAAGTCTTTTCCTCCTGCAGCTCTTTGCCATTACAAGCTTCCATTCTTCTGCGTAATTGTTTGGCCACAGCCTGTAGGTCTACTGCAGACTGTGTGCAGACTCCACAGCCTGAGCTGCAGCCTTTGCTCTCACATGAGAGCCAAACCAGTGGAAGTTTTAAAGAAGATCTAGTGCTGCTTGTTGAATTCATCTGCAGTAAGTAGTATTCGTCCCATTAAAGAGAGGAAGTAAAATCCCCTGAATTGGCAAAAGATTTGCTAACAATGTGCTTGTCATCAGAAACTGGTCCATAGCACACAGTGAACGCTTTCCAAAACAATGAAAGAACGGTGGCAATATGGGATGTTTTGTGCAATGAATCATACTGGTATTGATCACTGCTGTAAACTATGCTTGCCATGCTTCTGGCTTTTGCTCACTGATGTGCTCTGTTAGCAAAAACAGAATATTGATCACCCATTATCATGGAAATTTGCAGAAAATCTAATTGGTGTAAAATGCAGCACATTCTTGTGTTAAAAGCCATGAAAACCAGAAAGAGCACAAGCAGAATGAAGTAATTTGTTTCATGCATACCCTGGAGAGGAAGCTTCTCTGTAGTTTTTTTCATAGTAATTTATAAACCAAAATCATCCAACTGTAAAAGCAAACTAAAACAAACAAAAACAAGAGAAAAAAAATTGCAGCTCCTTACATACAAAAGAAGGTGCTGCTGAAGATTGATTTAATATGAATTAATTTAAAAGTTTCCAGCTTTCTTCTCTTTTCTACCTCCTGACAGAGATGTCTTCATAGGATTTTTTGATACAGACTTAAATTTCAGGTCTGATAGATCCAAATCCCTTTTAAGTGCTAATAAGTTTTCTTTGAGCTTCAAAGTGGATATGTCTACAAGAGGGCATTGTATGAATTTATAGTAAAGTAAGAGGTAAAAGCTATTGAAAACATAAACCAATAAGCAATAAGTACTGTGATTAGCTTTTAAACGAGAACTTAGTAGCCAAACAAATTTAAGAAATTATATTACTACTTTGTTTGATTTTTTAAAATCCTTCCATCTTTCAGAATTGTGGGGCTAAATCCAATAGAGATCCGGGGTTGTTACCAACATAGGCTACATTAGCCGCAACAGTCATTGTACTACTGTGCCTATGAAACAAAATAGGATCTTTGATGGTTGTCTATGCAAGAAACATGTTCCTGTTTGTGTTTTATTTTGCCATAATTTCGAGTGCTGTAAATAATTATTCTATTATTTCAAGCATGTATGTGTGCATAGAGTGTGGATACAACAACCAGGATTCATGATTGAAGTGCTGATTAATTTACCAAAATCTAGCAGTGTACATTGGGCATCTGCACAGTCTGAGCGCACCTCTCATTCCTATCACCACATCTTGGTTAGATGGCAATAATGATGTTGCACAAGAACAATGAGATGCATAGAAGCTCTGAACCATCACATTTAACTGAATATGATTTAGAGGGCCAGATTAAAAGCAGAGATGTGGAAAGGTCACCTTCGGAAGCTACTGCACTGAGCACCCATCACAGAGACTTCAGGGAGAAGTGTCTGTCAGTTCAGACTGATGCAGGTTCAGGAGGATCATGAAATACCAGCATGCAGGTTTGTTTCGTTTGCTCTTTCTGTGGTGTATTTGCATGATGTGTTTGCATGTTTCTTGAGCAGAATTCAAGTGGAGTATAGAGGACTCTGTAATAAGCTTCCTGATGTGGGAGATATCCTCCAAGACAGAAGGAACACCAGTAAAAAATATGAGAGAACCAAGACTGCAATTTGGTAATGTTCAAATGGGTGACTATGATCTATTAGCACTAGATCCGATATATACTATGTGCCCCATGAACTGAATGAAACCATGGTAGCACGCACAAATGAATGCATAGAGTTTTGGTAGCACACAGACTGTAACAGAGCTGTGACTCAGAAAGGCAAAATGCTTACCTTGACAAGACAGTTGGCTTTAAGCATAACAATTGTTTTAAGCATATTTTAAAATAAATTTTAGGTCTAACCTTTTATGGCTTTATTGCAATGATAAAACAGGAAATGAAAAGAGGCAGTAGATAATTCCAGTTTACCAATCATAACATACTTGTTTGAGGTAAGCATTTTTATGGTATAGTAAAAGCAAAGTTCCTGTGAGACTTTTTCTGTACACTTGAAGGTTGCTTCTTTAACAGATTTTGATGAAAACAGGAGGTTTCTTAGCATCAAATGTACACTTACTATTTGCTACTTTTTTATTTACTTAAATATACATCTCATGCATGATCTTAGTTATTCTTTACTTTCTTGACCCAGGGTCTTCTCAGTTATTTGAGTTTTGTGGTTTCTGATTATGCCAGCTTTTATTTTGTAAGGCAGAAGCAAGCATTACTAGGAGAAAAGACCAAGAATTTTTCACACATAGAGCCTATAAAGGAAAAAGATGAAAAAATACCCAACCCCAAAACCCAGAGGATTTCCAAAAGGTGGATCAGGAGTTTATGAGCAATATACAACATGACTATTGGCCAAGTACTGATGATAGAATTGATAAGTTCATTGACAAGTTCTCACAGTAAAGTGAAGTCGTTGCAATAGTTAACGTTAGGCTAAAAATATACCCTCGAACTTTGTTATAGCACTGCTGATACGTTTTACCATGACAGCACACACAGCTCTGGCATTCTGTATGGGGTAAATACAGGCATGTTATCTAAATCCAGCCAAAGCCCAGTCAGAAAGCATGTCAGTGGCCACTTTCTCGCTTTTCTTATTTCTGCTTTTAAAGGATGAACAAGAAATCTGCACCCTGACTGTTGTGTCCCTTAAGTCTGCCTTCCTCCTTTTATATTTTCAATTGTCTTTCATAATTACTGCCTTTTATGATATTCCCTACCTTCTCATCGGTAGTGGGAAAGGAAGGCTTACTGCTTTTTTCCTAAGTGGCAGGCTGTTAACTCAGTCTTTTTCACAGTTAAGCAGACTCCACAGGCTGGTTTTGGTAAGTGCTGCTGCAGGGTTCATGCTCTGCTCCTAAGGTGTGGATATTATATTCCTAGCTTATCTCCCTTGTTCCTGTCTCACCACCCTTGCTTACATGTGATGATCCCATGCTGGTCTGCCCTACGCACAAACAGGAAATGTCTTGGGGAAAGCCTTTCCCCCTGTCTTTCTTTGTAAAATGCAGCATAGAACATTTCCGATTGCTCTTGATGAGCACTAAGTAGTATTGTTTGTGTATGACTTTAAGACACAGGCTGATCATTTACCATTCAGTACATGCATTATCTGTCTGATAGATGAGCAGAATTTTAATGTTAATCCATCAAACTATGAAGGTCTTGTCTTGAATAAGCTTACTACTGATGTCAAAGAGTGCAGGGTGGAGCGGTACAGACTTGAAAGCATTCTGTAGCACTATTTGAACAAAATGATCTACACAGATTTATGAAGCTCAGTAGACAAATACTCTATAAAAACAGAAGGCATGGGGGTTCAGCCCTTCAAGGATTTGAGTGCTTTGGGTTTGATCCACAAGCACAGAAGTATGTATTTACCTTTGAGCATGTATTTATTCCATGGGGTATTCCTATGCACTTTAAGCTAAATACCAATTCAAGTGCTTTACTGGATCAAGGCCAGAGTATTTCCAGCCTCTTTTAGGGCTGAGTTCTTACATAAGATGTTGATATCGCAAAGCATTTCACAAAAAGCACTGAAGACAATTCCTTAAAATAGTAAGATGAAATGCTATCATATGACAGACAACGATATTGTTCCCCTGAGTAGGTGCAACATTCCCATCCATAAATAAGGTTCCTTTCTTTCTAAATCAGTTTCAGAAACAAAAATAAATCTATTTCTGCTCCATTTACTACAAGAAGCCATGCTCCAGTAAACACTGAAATAAATGAGTCATGTAAGAAAGGCAGGCTTTGAAGTAAGATGCAGTGAGGAACCTCCCTAGCTACAGGGGCTTTGTTTGTGTTTTGTTTTCTCATGACTGGATGCAGAGCAACGTAATTTATCTCTTTACATGGGGAGAATTAAAACCACTAAAAAAATCAACTAGAGACCATTTATAATAGAGGCAGTAAATTGTCTTGAGAGCAACAACAAAGAGCTTCATGAAAGATATAGTCCTTGTCTACGATACTGACTGAACTAATAGTAATGTTTCAACTAGAAGGAAGTGCAGCAGGAGGGCCAGGAGACCTCCTTGGATGGATAAGGA
>JBAFWW010021209.1:5647-18560 GCA_036873685.1 Agapornis canus
TTGTTGTGATTCCATGAAAAAAATTAAGCGACCCTCCTTTAAAAAATTTTCTTTTTTTTTTTTTTTTTTTTTTTTCCAGCAGCTGTGCATCAATACCAATAACATTTTGTGATGGTTTTTATTACAGAAATGAATGTGCAATACCCTCTGCCACTGGTTTGTGTATTGTAGATCTAGCTGTAAACCAAAGGATTACAGGAGAGATTTACGTATCACATTTTACTCACAGACGCATGATAGCTACCTCCACTTTTCAATTATAAGTGCCTTTTCAGCAATGTATTCGCAGACCATGCAAAATACTGATTCAGCAATAACCTTTAGTATAGAAGGTACCTGAGAATAACAAACTGGTATTTTGTTCCCACTATTAATTCCTAGATGAGCACAACTTTCCATATACTTACTGTATACCTATCATATGCTTACCTTAGCATGAAAGGTTATGCAGAGCATTTCACATATAGACCACAGGGTCAGTCATCCAAATCTTACCTAATCAGGAACATCTAATATTATTTGGTGACTACATGATACTCTAAGGACATAAAAACATGCAGAAATCCATATTCAAGTTTGGCATGTTTATGTTCACGTCGTTATCATGTGTAGACTTCAGGACCTGTTACCTTAGGAACAAAGTCTTCATTTATAGTAGCTTGCAGTTTTAGGTACCTCATTTGAACAGTGATAGCAGAGGCAAATTATTGAAAAAGCAGGGGAAACAAATGGCGATATAGTCTAGATATGCAGTATAAGCCCCAAAACTATCTACTTCAAAGAGCAACTACAAATCTTTGATACAGAGCCATGGGAACACAGAGCAGAGACAGGTTAGGTGCTGGAGAAATGGTTAATGCAGTTTTTCCTACAAGGTAACAGAACTGTATTGCTTAAGTCTTTTCTCCATTGTTGGATGCAATATAACTTGTCACAGATCTAAGAGACAAGGAGCAAAGATGTTAAAAGGTTCGGTCAATCTACATTAAGAAAGGATCATTTTGGTCTTCCCAGATCCATTTTATTACACAACTATTATTTAAATTTTTTAATAAAACCTTATTCCCAGAAAAAAACAAGTGAAGCGAAATGCTGGATCTTAGGCTTTGCCAAGAACTCTGGGACAAGCATGTGACATGCCCCTAAAGAATTTAATATGTAAATAGCTGAAGAAACTTCTTATTTGTTCTCTAGTATCACTTCGTTTTTAAATGCTGGTTTTGAAAGCAGATTTCAACCCTGAGTGAACCTGAGTCCTCAGACTGCATTTCCTCATCCTTTCTGTACTTGATAGATGATTCTTCTGCTTATAAAGCTCATGACACAACATGTCAAGCTAGCTCAAGTGCCACTGAGAGACTTTTTTTTGAGTCCCTCACTCTTTTCAGGTGTTAATTCTCTCTTACAAATACCTTATGTGTATGCCATAGTAGTGTTGCATGTACAGTGCTCATTTCATTGCCACTTTTATTTTATGGCTTCAGATCAGGAGAGATCTTTCAGATGCTGTCATTAGAAGAGAATTAAAAAAAAACCAAAAACCAAAAAACAAACAAAAAAAACCACAAAAAAGTCTTTTTGTGTGTGCTAAAGATATTATACAATGGTAAGAACAGAAAAAGTTAAACCTGTTTCCAAATAAAAAGAAAGAAAAGAAAAGCTGATAGATCTTTCAGGAAAATCCTCGCAGTGCTTCCTTCAAAAATTACAGGTTGCTATTGATTCTATACAAACCTGCATTTTTTAAATGATAAATTCTTATTTCAATTACAAAACACATTTAAACAAAAGGGAATTAAAGAAGAGGAAAGTTATTGTCAAGAGAAACTACGAATATGACAAAAACATGGCTCAGGCTTTATCAACATCACACT
The DNA here is from genome assembly GCA_036873685.1 of Agapornis canus. Lineage (NCBI taxonomy): Eukaryota > Metazoa > Chordata > Aves > Psittaciformes > Psittacidae > Agapornis > Agapornis canus. The sequence goes on from JBAFWW010021209.1 coordinate 7,522, forward strand.
TAGAATCAACTGGTTATTTTGGTTATTTCACTTCAGGTTAGAGAGATTATTTTGATTAATGATGCCTGGTTCTGTCCTCCCACTGAAGCTTTCAAAACACCCCTTTCTAATTATGTGAAATAAGTGTCTGCATTTGACTGTATTACACTATACAACCTGAATTTCACCTGCTCTTCACCCATCTGGTAGCTTGTTTCCATTCTTTGCTTTTTATCAGTTTCTGATCCAAATCCATTAACTCTCTGGTTTTTTTTTGTTCTCCTCTTCTCGAAATCTTCCATTCCTGATGTCAAATTTCTGCTTTACACAGAGGCTTTTAGCTATGAATTTGCATAGACAGTCCCTATTATGAGATATAACTTCTGCAGGGTGGAGGGTCTGCCCAAACCCAAACTGTGTTCACTGCCAGACTTCTACCAAATTTTCCAACCATCCTTTCCTACTCATGTAGTCAGTGTTTGGCTGTGTGTCAGGCTTGTATACTCTTTGTCGACAGCCAATGTTGTTCCTCTGATGATTAAATAGATCCTAATGATTCTAATTTTGGACACTCTATGTAGTTAAAGATTAGTTACATTTCCCTAAACATCACCCTCATTTCCAGGAACAGGATTTTGACATAATCTTTTGGAATTCTTGTTAGGTTCCTCTGCCTACTGGCTGATACTCAATAACCCTTCCCAGTTTATTTGAATGATACACAAAAGCAAGAGGTTTAGGATCTTGCTCTTCTTCTGTATTAGGAGACCATATGGTTAGAATAAGTAAGACGAAGACTATTAATCTGTTCAATCCTTACACATAGGGTATGTAGTTCTGGAAAACAGCTATAAACTGTATGTATGTAGCTCTCACTGTGAAATATATGTATGTTTCTATTCCTAAATATACCACCCAGTGGAATTCAAAATCAGATTTTTTTTCTTTCATTTTGAACTTATATTAAGGAAGTCATACATCTGAAAAAGAAGCGTGTCCTTCAAAGGAAAAAAAAAGTACAATCCTGTTATTGCTAAGTTTATAGGGCTGCTATTTTTCTCTCCTTGGAGTTTTATAACAGTATGACTCAGTTAATTGAATTGAAAGCCAAGGGCTGTCACAACATGGATACAGAAATAAAGCACTACACTTATATACATTTGCATTGACTGGCAAAGTTATTTATTACTATGAGTCTGTTTAAAGAGGTACTCTGAGGAAAGGGAGCTTAATGGTCAGTGTAGGAGAAGGTTTAAACACAGAAAAAAGCAAATAGTTTAATTTTCAGAACTTTCGGTATATAAAAATATGCTACATGTACAATTTTAAAGCAGCTCTTTCACCTCTGTGTATTACAGTGCAAATTTAGTTCAGAAAAGCCATCCAACACATCCAAGCACATTTTTGTTCAGCTCTCACAGAAAACTATATTTGAGCAGTGGGTGCCTATATTGAACTACTTATCTATGCTTCTTTCCCTGGAATCTGCTGAAAATTTAAAAGAAATCTGTAAGTTTAAAAATAAATTACTTTTTGAGCATTGCTGGTTTACTTTGCAGAAATGTGTTAGTTACCATACTCTGTATTATGCAAGTACTTGTCTCAACATGTAGTGACCCCGTTGCAGAGCATATTTCCAAATTTAAGACCAAAAGGAAGTCATCTAAGAAAGTGAGAGATTTTGGGTTTTCTCTTTTAGACTAAATGAATATAAAGTCTGTGCTACTTTTTAGCACTGTGTTCTAATTGCATTGTTGTGGTTTAACCTCAGCTGGCAACTAGGTACCTAATGCAGCCTGGGGTCCCCAAGCCCAATGCAACAAAATGTAACGTTTCATAAAGTAGAAAGCAAACGTAAGACTCCCTATTCAATGAAAGAATGTGACAGAAATTTGCAAGAATAATTGTCCTGCCAGGTCCTACATTTAAACATGCCATAAAAAACCATACTCAGACAGGATGAAACCCACATGCCGTTTTGAAAACATGATCTATATTAGTGAAGTATTTCTACCTCACAGCCTTTTTCTTAACATACTGAGCAGAAAAATATATGGGCACAAAAATAAATTATCCCTCACTGCTTAAAGTACCTTAACACATATTTTACTTTCAGATACTAACATACATTTTAGATACATTTTACACTGTGCTTGGGAACCAAATAAGAGTCTTGCATGAATCAAAAGGCAAGCTGTGAGTCAACTAATTTGGTGAAGATATTGTTCAGTTTAGAGGGATCTATCTCTAAATTTTTTCAATGTGATATGTGGTTTACTTTGAGTAACAAGAATCTCCAGAGCTGCTATTCAATATTTTTTATCAGTGGACTATGTTAGGATATGTTCATTAATGGTTGTTTCTTACAGTTGTAATGGAGTGGTTTCATGAGGTTGTAAAAGCTTTAGGAAAAGAAATCATGAAGGCCATACAAAGACTCCTAAGCAATATGTTCATACAAAAAATAGGAGAACACCCACCACCCTTTGGAGCTCCCATGTTGATACTAATTGTGTCTATCTTTAGTGTGATTTAAGCTGAGATGCATTGAGGAAGATTGGAAAAAGGCTTATGGCCATTTAAGACTAGTCTAATCACTCAGTAGCTTTGCTATGGTGATTCGGATACTTGCAGTTCCTGTATGTACCTTAATATTAAAGGAATGAAAGTGAAGTCAGGAAGAGTGAAAATGGGGTTGGCAAATTTTTCAGTGGAGCTAGATTGCTTCTAAAACTACAGGCAAAGAATTTAGTGTATTTTGTGGTATCTTCCTGCAGTAGTACAAAATTTTACCCAGCCTTCTTTTTTGCTGCATTCAGTTGTGACTGCGGGATTTCTGGGTTTTCTGTCTGTGGCATGAATTGCAGTGCTTTTCAGAGCTCTGAAAAACAGTCTTATTCATCTGCTCTAAAACTCTTTTTTCCTTACCTTTAACTTCCCGATTTGAAATCAGGTAGGAGGAAAACAAACAAATTAAGTCCCTTAGGATCATGTATGAGTGCATGCAGTAGTAGACAATGATGAGGCTGGCTTGATATTCAGTGAGCCTTAAGTTATTAAACACTTTGATTCTGTAAAGCCCAAGCCACATAAGCTTTCTATCATTTTAGGTTTCTTATAGAGGTATTGCACAGCATGGAGCTATCTACTTTACAGAGTAAGTGTTTCTGTTAAGAGAAAGAAGATGTGAAGAGAAAGAAATCTGCATGTAATCACTTAGTATCTTTCTTTTTTCATAAAAGGAAGGAAATTGAAAAAATGATCTTAATAAAAAATCACCATACAATCTGAAAATATAGTCACAAATTACCCCCCAAAACACAGACACAGTTAAGCTGCAAATTGCTCTTAAAGTAATCTAAAAGTAATTTGCTACTCTGTTCTTAATAAAATGAAATTTTTACAATATAATGAGAGCAGCATATGTTCAGTTTAATATTTATTGAAAAGCAATTGTATTGCTGTAATGCAGTTCTCTCTGACTGACCTTTTTAACTCTGCCTGCTTCATTATGTTTCATTAAAAGCTCTTGACACTAAATTGTTTTCCGTAATAACTGGGACCATACAAGCTTCCAATGACAGAAGTGTCCACACTGTGATAGAGATCTGCATGTGTCAAATGCCAAAGTAGCCATTAACAGAACTACAATAAAGCAAACTAAACCAAAGTTAAAACACAGCAAAAGAGTTTTATTTCTCTTCTTTTTTCTTAAATAAAATAAGGATTTTCCTTGTAGTTTGAAAATAAAATAAGCTATATTAGACTAAAACCTATCTGTATTTTTATGCAATACATTAAAAAGTCCACATAGTTTGCTCACATTTACTCTTGTTATTAGTGGGAGCTTTATCACTGAATTCAGTGGGGGCTGAAATTGTGCTGGGTTTATGGGTTTCTTTAATCACATTTTAAATGAGCTTTATGGGTGTGAATCACCTGCTTTGGTGCTACCTTCATGAATAAAGATTATGAAATAACCCAAGCCAACATAGCATCAGTAAATGTACTGACCTAATAGCTTTTAAGACAGTGGAAACACAAAGGGCTTGAAGTGAATGAGCACTGAGTGAACAGCAGCTGTGTGAGGTGACTAACCTGCAGAATGGAAGATCCTTTACAGAAATTTTCTGTCTGGCAGCTTCCTCATGTTTGTGCTAGGCAGGTACCATAGCATTCAAGTTATTCTCACCTGTGGCAATGTGAGGAAATTTCATCTCTCAGGGAGCTACCTAAGCTGTGTTCACAGCTTGATAGGTTAACTTGTAATTTTGTCCAGGCGGTTGTTGGAAGCCAGTTCAGATTTGGAAGCCAGTTCAGATTTGGAAGCAGTGCTCTTTTGTTCTCAGCATTGACACCATTTAGAAAGGGCACTGCAGAGAGTAAGAGGAGCCAGGAATACCAGGGCTGAGTCCCACACACCAGAGCTGTCTAATCTGGTGAAGCTGATGGGTGGATAACTTTGACAGGGGTGATAATGCAGGGGAGAGGATTTATTTGTCTTTTCAAGTGCAGATAAACAAAAAGATCTTTGTACCCCAGGACAAGGCAGGCTGAGAAGAGCAGCAACAGCCCAGTGTGGTTAGATTCATGCATAGTTCAAATCACTGAAATGGCTTTAGATGGCTTGTGGCCAGGCCACATGCATAGTCAGGCCTAGCAAAAAAACAAGTGAGAAAATGTTGGCAAACTTCTGAGGAGCAAGAAGCAGTTAATCTGGCTAATAAATAGTGACGCTCTTCCTTCTTTCAGAAAGTTTCAAAGAAGTTACCAATGCAGACTCACAGACCCAAATTTGCAGACTCCAAGCAGTCTATATATCTATTTACAATGCCCCATGAACCACGTTTAAGTTCTGTCCAATGGCAAAATAATATTTTTATGGTGATGTGTTTACATAATTCTTAAGTGAGTGGAAAATATGCACTTAGTGATAGGAGGGAAGAGACCCCTTCTCAGTACTGCTTAACAGTGCAGCAGTTACACTCAACAGTTTCTAACCACGTCAGAAACATGGTAGGCAAGTCAAGGAGTATTATGACATCTAGCCAGGTTTCAAATGGGCACCTTTTGTGTCTTCTCCTTAATATAATTCCAGAACAGATGGCTTTTTAACAAAACATACACACACAGCCTACTATCCTAAATAATTACTGCGGAGATTATCTTTTTTATTTTTCCACAAACTAGAAATATATTACAGCACATGAGGCCTGATATAGGTGTGCTTGTGTCTGCTTTTGGGAAAAGGGAATGAACTAAATGACCTTTCAAAGTCTCTAAACTCTCTTTTTCTCTCTTCAAAAATGGAGTCTAAAGCTATTGTGACAGCAAAAGGTTTTACTCTCTTTGGCAATGGCATGACTTCTGCCCAGCAAGATGCTGCATGCCTTCTGTTCCCAGCTAGTCAAATACCAGAACGGATCTAAGGTTGTTGTCTCACTGTGCCCTCTGTCCCTTCAAAACCAGCTTTCCTTTGTCTTCTTTGCTCCTGAGTGGTCAGTTAGGAACCACTGGGCATTCAGTACAATATCTGCACTAAGGATATTTTCTCATAAACAAATGCAAGTTGATGACAATAAAGTGTCTTGCATACCAATAGCCTTTCAAATGATTGTTTAGACAGTTTGAACTGAAATATTTTTATTTTTAGTTGGGGGGTGGTTTACTATATTTTACACACATTTATAATTCAAAAACATTTTAGAAGGTTAAAAGACAAACAAGAATATTTTCATTTGTTTAAAGATTGTTCAAGTTGAAGTGTCTTATAATCCTTTTTTTAACAATTTAAAACATAAGTATTTTGGAGTAACTGACAAAGCATTTATATAGTTTTTGCTTTTCAAATAACGTTAAAAATGTTACGTAGACAGAGAATGGTTGTCTTTCCAAGAAGAATGGGTGGTGATCTCAGAGCACATTCTCATTTTACCATTTTTTACTGGGAAAGGTGGGAGTGACGTAGAAGCCATATTTGCTGTTTGCAGGACCCTGGAAGGTATGATGGATATTTTTTTATAGAGAAAAGCTCTGAATCCTCAGCTTGCTTCATAGAGAAAATACTTCTTAAAGGAGCAATGTCAGAAAGGAGATTGGAAAACAAATTAAGTATTTCAAATTATCCCCAGAATGAGAGACTGTCACAGACTTTACTTATGTGGCAAAAAGAAAACAAGCCTTATGCATTCTTGATATGTCCTATTAGATTGCCAAGCAATGTTTGAATCCCTGGAATCCACAGTAGCATGAAAGCCTGCTGATCTTCACCACACAGTTGCCCTGAACCAAGCTTTACTGTTCTAGGTTACACCAGTACACATCCAAAATCCATGGAACTGTTAGTCACCCACTTTGAAGAGAAAGAGCAGCAGGAGTTTTTTGCGAAAGAAAAAAATAATGATTTCAGAAGAAAGAATAGGCAGTATATAGATGAGAAAAAAAAAATCTATATGGAAAATGTTAGATACTCTTTGGATTATTTAATGCAAATTGAACAAGATGTCAAGTTATATAAGGTGATCATATTTCTTTAATTTGTTAACTAGTGCTTCAAAGCAAGGAACCAAAGTTCAAGCATCTGGTTTCATTTTTAAGCAGCTCATGAACAACTAAGCTAACCAAGACTTTGAGCTTGCTGAAGTTAAGGGTACAAATAAGCTTTCTTGATCCTGACCAGCCCTTGTGGGACCCCCACCCAGTGCACCAACTTCCAGGAGATGGTAAGTAACACTGCTAATCCTAACCAGTTTCACACCTGACGAGCCAGATCTTTCTGTGCAGTGTCAGTTTTCTATCTTGTCATAGTCAGAGGTAATTGTGTTCAACTGTTAGATTGGTTCAGTAGGCACCAAGAAGCAAAGCACTGTACATTTTTTAGTAAATACTTCAGTTAATACTTTGCTTTATGGAAATTAGATATATTGTATAGCTGGGATTTAAAGATGGGTTTAGCCAGTGAAATGTGTAGAGCTCCATTTTTATGTTAATAACTTATTTTAACACTTAAAAGGGGACATTTAAATGTAGGAAATGGAAGCATTCCCTTTACATAGCTATATTCTCATTGTAGTGTTTCGCTTCCCGGCACAGTAATGTTGAGCTTTCCTAGTGCATGTGAATACAGAATAAAAAGCTGGAGATAGGATGCTACAGTGACCTGAGCTGCTTAAAGCTGGCTAGAGAATTTCAGACAGGAATCTGGGCAGAAAGTAGACACCATATATGTCTGGCCAACAGAAAAGGATTGAATATTCAGTAAATATAGCTTAATAAAGCAAAGATGATTACAATTATCTGATATCCTCTCCATCATCAAGTTGACACAAATTTGTGTTTATCATAGGACAATTAAAGTTGTAATGTAGAATTTAAGCCTGATTTTCAAAAGAAATTTAAATGCTGAACTACTATATTCCCATTGAAACATAAACATCTGTCCAGAAAATAAAACAGGTGAAAACCATTTTTCCTCTGTGAATGGATCCTCTAAGAAATCATTTTGACAATTTTTTTGAGCAATAGATCTATCATGCAGCAACAAGTGTTGCTACATTTAAACTACAATGAAGAAGAGCCAGTGCACTATAGAGCTTCATTCTGAACATTGGCAGCCTTAGATAGGGACACCACCAAACTCATTAGCTAGCTGGTCATCTAAAACATAATGAGCCAGATTTTCTACTGATGTCTTCCTATTTGGATTTAGTCCCAAAATAAGTTTTTCACTTAAACTGTTTGAAAGTTTGTTTTACACAAATAAAGGCTCCCACCTATAAATAAAACAAGCCCATACATAATAAAGGAAAAATAAATAAAACCCCCATTATACTATTTGCAAAAAGGTCTCAGAGATAATACACTTCAATTAGATGTATAACAAATTTTGATATTGATATTAAATCTAATTCTTGAAAAAACAAACCAAACCAAAGACAAGTAAATGGTATTTGTTTCATGGTCTCAGGACAACATTTACTGCAGGCATAGCAGTATGAAAGCAGTCATCTCAAAATCATATGAACATTCAGGCTTGTGCAGAAAGACTCAAAGTGGTATCCATTTCCACTGAAAATTTGAATGCTGTTTGAAAATTTCATATTTTTTCTATTGTAATAGATGATGCCACTCATGCTCAGAGGCAATCCTAAAATATTAACTTAAATTGTATGAAGACATGGTCAAATCTCTTGTGATATTTACTTTCAGAAACTCAATCCCAACTCAAGTTTTTTTTTTCCATAAGCATTAAAAAAGGGGAAAGACCTGGTGGATGGCATATTCCCTTTCCCTGCTAATCTTGCCAAAATAAATTGTTCCCATGGAGGCAGGTTCTCCTTTAGGTTGTATCAGTGTGAAAGAGAGTATAGATTTTCAAAGCCAAAATGATATTCATGTAATAGGAGCAGAATGTAGCCGTGTTTGATCCACTTTCAAATGACTTCAGTGATGTTTTTATGGCTTCCCTAAGGAAACACTTTTCCAATTTAACAGACCTGAATGCTAAGATTACTTTTTCTCTTAACTTTTCCTCCATTTTCATTTTCTCAGTTTCATCCTGTTTCACCACCCTTATCATACAGGACAACGCAAGGCATGCTGCTTATATAGATAGATAGTGAAAGCTGTGCTACAGCTGTTATTTAGAGAGCAAGCTTGAATGCTGAAATTGCCCTGTAATCTTATCTAGTGTATCAGATCCAATCCATTTTTTCTTGCATATATTACTCTAAACCTTTCTTTTTACCAGCACAGTTCATTATGTCTTTGCATCATTATGCATGTGAGCATGTCTGCATGTGCATTGTTCATCTAGTGTCTCCTCATGGGCAAATTTCACTTCATTTTCCCCAGGCAACTCCACTATTGGTGTGTCAACTGTGAAAATCTCAGCCTTTATCCTTCTTTTATTTTTTTAATGTGAGCTTGTCTGTCATAGGCACTATCTAAATAACAATACATCTATGGAAATCACACATTGTTTATTTAAAAGGCCTCAGAGCTCCCTCACAGCAATCATTTAACATTGACAGTTCAGGCAGCTAGTACTTTTGTTGTTTGGTTTTTGAATAATACAAGAAAGTGGAACAGCACCTGTATTGTGCCTTTCAAACAGAGTACCTTGAAGCACTTCACACACAAGAAACGTAAGGAACCTGAACTTGAAAGAAGAGTCATGGAGACACACTGCAAGGGGATCCTGACTTGTTATCCTTGAGTGTTGTGCTGCAAAAAAACCACTCCACCAGCAGGAAATGGATTGTAGAAAGAGGATTGTAGAGACTAGACTGCTCTGGAGACTGCTGGGGCTTGTTTTGTTTTATTTTAATGAATGAATCTTTAATCATCTATAAGCAGGGAATACTCATATTTTAAACATAAAGGCACTGGCAGGCATACAAACCTAGTTTTTCTTCTTAGGTTCCTTTTTTGCTTAGCAAAACACAATGGAAAATCAAGTGACAACAAGTCTGGCTGTCCTAACAGATTTCCTCTGAAGGACCAGGTCAGTTCTGTCCGTTTCCCATGTTTTGAGGGTGCATTGCAGGCTGTTGCCCTGCTGTGAAGCAGAAACCCTAGTTGCATCCTCACTGGATCAAGACGTGAATATGCTTAGTTTCTTTTGACCAGTACAAACTTTCAAAAGCAAAAATTGGATTGGTGAAATTACTTGGAAAAGAAGGAATTCTTTAGGATATTGGGGCATAGAACTTAAATTTTCTAGGCAACAGTTAAGCTTTTGCACATATCCTTTTAAGACTTTTGCTTAGGACATGTATACCAGTATGTGTTTGATTCATTTTCTCTTTGCTTAGGCTTTCCTGTTTGTGTTCCACTTTTTAAATTTATTTTTACTGTCAAACATTTATTTCAGCTTTGGATAAGGTTGACATAGTCTAATGCAATGTGGCAGTTCATGGTGGCTGTTTATGTTCCTCTTATAAGGCTGGCTTTAAAGAAATGCTGTGAAATATTTTGTGACAATCTGTCAACAGACTTTTGCTCTTAAAAATGGAAGTGATGCTTTTATTCACATGTCTCTTCCCAGCAGCCAATAAGGAAGGCAGAAATACATCTGCATAACATTGTCCTTCAACTGTTGGTGATGATCACAATACAGCCGTTAAAAGCAAGATGAAGTATGTGAGGGAAAGAGGTGCTTTTCAGCAAACTTACAATCTGCCAAGGTTTTCTCAGGAGAAACTTTGAAAGAAACCTCCTAGCACAGATGTTTTCTTATATGTCTCATGTCTAGACAAGGGGAGGACACACAATATAGGGCAGGTACATGCTGTAGGATAGATGAAGCCATGTAGAGTCATCAGATTGGATAAAATGACTCTGTCTTAGCTCTGAGCTCGAGTGCAAGTCAATGTAATGTGTGTAATCCGTACCACATATTTCCCTGGATAGAAAATCAGAGACTACTTAATATCATGGCAGTAGATATGCATGTGTCACATACATGAGACATTTTTAAGAGAGATCTGGTTTGTCTAAGGCTATTTACAATTGTACCTCAATAGATAAGCATTCTGCACTACTATTATAGGCAGAAATATCCTTTTAAAATGGAATAATGTCATGCCAGCAAAATGAATGGTTTTGTTGTCAATGCTGAGAGCCCTATGACCCATATTTGATACAATTTAATAGTTAATCAGGAAACTCCATTTATGCCAAGTAATCTGAATCCATTTCATAATCAGACTCCCTCTGATGGAGAATATTTTGAGAAAGATCAGAAAGAATAAGTATGAATATTTTATTTCTATTTTTAGTAAGGAGAACTAGTATCAGAACCAAAAGTCAGTAGCACTTTGAAATCAATAACAATCAATTCTGTAACAATCTGGAAGCCAGTGATACCTGACAGAATAGTCAAGATGTCAAAATTTGCACTAGTTCCCTGATGTCACAGCAACAGCTTCTAAATGTGTTTCTCTGTAAGATTCATCAGATCAGACCCACAACAAAAGGACAAGATGATGAGAAAAATGGAATGAGGTCTTGGTGGACAGACTGAAATGTGATGGGTCTGGGGAAAAAATAAATCTGAC
>JBAFWW010021214.1:2258-12710 GCA_036873685.1 Agapornis canus
TGATCTGTCCTGGCATTTCTGGAGGAAGGGCAGCCTTTGGAAGCCCTCACTGCAATGGGGCCCTGCCACTGGCAAGGAGGAGCCCAAGGCCCAGCACCCCTCCAAGGCTGTGTTATTCAACATCAGTGGTAATGCTTTTTTCGAGGTAGTGCTTTCACATGAGTCCAGACAGGGGAGATCATTTCATGCTTATGTCTTTGGATCAAAATATCACCTTAACACAGATCTGCATAAAACTGTGCCTTCCTGAAAAGCTGAGAGTGCAATAGCCCAGTAAGGTTATTTGCACAGATCAAAGCCTCTGGATCAGACCCATAGAATTTATTTTGGATGACTGTATGAGAAGTTTACTGAAAAAGTCCCTTGTATCTGTACATAATGGCTTTCAACCTACATTTATGGTGATTTTTAGTCTTGAAACATTTAACTGTCTTCAGAGGTAATTATTCTTAAGTAAGTAATAAATAATCTACAACTCACTGACCAAGAAATGAGTGCTGTTTTGTAGGGAAATTCTTAAAGAGCTCCTGTAGTCACAAAGAAGAGGTTGTATTGCCCTAAAAGAGAGGTAGCATGCAGGTATGGCCTGTAAATTTGCTGTGTAAAACCACATTCAGTCACTTTTCAAATACAGATCAGATGGTTACTGTTCTGCCATTGTTAGGCTTAATTCTGCACTTCACTAGGTCAGCTTTATGACACTGTAAATGCACTGAATTAACAGGGGTACAGTGGTGGTACCTCAACATGACATCAGAATAAAGGAGTAGAGAGTCATAGGGATTTAAGACTGGTTTTACCAGATTAGACCAAAAATCCACCCATAACATAGTCTCATCTGTGATAGTTTCCAGCAGCAGGATATAACACATAGGGAAGTGATAAAATGTCTCAAAACTCAACATTATATTTGATACAATTATTTCCCAAAATTATTTCCTAAAACAACCTTATAGGTTATTAACTTCTAATGTTTCCAAATTCAAGTGAGATGTGACAAAGTAGTTCTAGGCATACCAGTGATACACATGATGCTAAGAGGTGGCCCATAGGCCTTCCATGCAGGCCCTAAAGAGCTGACAACTCTTACATATGATTGCCCACAACATATGCTGCAGGATGCATTTAGTTCTGGGACTTCACATGCTCTCTTAAGGTCTCCAATGAGATAGACACACTTCACTTCTGGACACTTGTAGACATGTGTAGACACTCACCTATCCACATGGAAGAAGTAGAGGTCCGGGAGGCATTGTCTTGGCAGGTGCCTGATCTGGTTCCAAGAATCTACAAAGTGCTCCAGAGTCCTTCAATCTCACTCCCACCATCCACATGGACATGTCTCAGAGGCTGGCGGCTACACCAAAGTGCAGCAGAAGATGCTCATCTGTGGCTTCACATACATACTATTCCACTAAGGTGGTTGCTGACTTCTCTAGAGCAAAAGCAGCAGCTGGATTCCCCAGCCTAGGGGTTACCCCAGCAGAGTCACAAACTGTATTTCAGATAACTCTCTATGGAACATTGAAAGTTTTATAGACGCTTAGGGTCTATCAACTTTATGACTTCCAGCTGAAAGTCTCATATGAAAGGTATTTTTTCTCTCCAGACAGCTTTCTGTTGATTGCTTGATATTAAATAATTGATAACCCAATAACGATAGACAATATCATAAGAAAAGCCTGCAGATTAGCTTATTGCAAGTACTCTATTTGGTCAAGTGCAGAAAGAGGCACCAACAAAGCAGTGAGGAAAGCAGACAATGAGGCTACAATGCAAATTTCCAGAGCAGAGTGTAATAAATCATTCGTTTAATCAGATGTCTACAAGAAGAAACACTTGGATAGCTGACTTGGACATGGGTGTTTGCAAAGCTGCTTTGTACCATGAGTAATAGTAATGCATATCAAGTACTACTTCTGCTATACAAGTGCATGCTTGCTCTGGAAAGGTGACTAAAACCACCAAACATTTTTTCCCTATGACCTAAGCTGGACAAGGAAAGAGGTTGTTGGATTTGGAAAGGTGATGCATTTTCTACACACTTTTTCCCTTTCCCCAATGCAAAGGGAAGATAAACCTCATCAAAGAATCAAGCTGCATAGTGGATGTGATATCAAGAGAAAAAATCTTGCATCCCATGCAAAGAATAGAAGCAGTTCCGTGTTAGTGTTAAACCTAGCGCTAGAAAAACTTTGGCTCACTAGAGAAATTAAGAACAGAGTCCAGTGATCAAAGGGAGTAGGTATTCCACCTTTATCTCCAAAGCCTGAGAGACAAGTAACACTTGGCTGCACATAAAGGAAGCTGCTGTGAAATGCAGAAATGAAGAGGGAGAAAATTGTAGTGGTCTTAAAGATTGCAGTGGTCTTCTTAGATGTGCAGCTAAAGAGACTTCAGCATTTAACATCTCAGTTTGCACCATTATTGAAATCATATAAAAAAGGACAAGCCTGGAGAAAAATACTGTGACAAAACAGTGGTGATGGGGAAATGAGAACTGAAGAATATGTGATAACCTCTTTCAGCAGTACACCATTAAAGGAGCAAATTCATGCTTCCCTGGCCAAAAGAGGTCAGTAGAATAGGCAGAAAGAGGTGTGCCAAAGTTTCCTAAAAGTTATCCCATGCTATCAGAGATAGAGCACCCCAAGAACTCAGCCGGATCATGCCTGATACAAGAGGAGAAGAATGAGAGCAGTCAAGACCGAGACAAGCTTATTATGCGTCTTGTAACCAATACTTGAGTGATTTCTTGTAAAAATAACCCCTCATTTTTCCCCAGAATAGTGAAAAACTGGAAGACAAAATACATGCAGCCAATTGTATATCTACCATTGATGGTTATAAATAAAAGGATCCCAAAAATATGTTAATCCTATAGTATGAATGACTGGTGTGGTTAAACTGTTTAACTCCCTTGACAAATATAACTTAACCTATCAGCACTTTCAGTTCCCACTTCTGTAATTCTCACAGAAGTCCAGATTCACAGAGTCTAAATTCCATTTTTGTTTTATTGGCTGGTTTTCAGCCTTCAAAGCTGCTTGGATAAGTAGGAAGGAGAACTTATGTGGGATGGTAGGGCATGTGAATCTGAAGCTCTTACTTTTTTTAGTCCAAAACCTCAGTGAACATCTTGGAATTTTTGGCCTAATATAGTGTTAAAATATGAAAGTGATGCTTCGGGCTTTGCCTACCTTTATTTGATTGACTGTTTGGAAATTGAACTAATGTGTAGAATAAATATTACTGACACAGTACAACCCAATATCAGTACAGTATATTTATGTTAGTTAAGCCATGTGAAAACCTGCCACACATTCACCAAAATCGTCTGCCATGCTGCATCTTGACTGCTTAAATTATAGCCCTTGACACAACAAATATTGTGGGAGGTATCAGAAGAGATTTTGAGATATGTAATAACCTGTGGGCTCAGGCTACACTTGTGCTTGATGAGGGGACCTGGCAGCAGGGACTGGGTCTTTCCAAGCCTGGGGCTGGTCAGGGGCACAACCAGAGGTAGGTGGTAGGAAGTCTCCAAGCACAAGCCCCTGGGGCTGAGGCTACAACTGGGGTTCCTGCAGAGGAGAATGAGTGGCAGCATCCCTGCACAGTCACATGCTGCAGAGAAACGTCAGCCCTCTGCATGCCAGAAGGAGGTCCTGCAGTCCATGATGCTTGTTTTCAGTGTACATAGTACAGAACAGATTATTTGGGTCTTGACTTTAACCTTGCTTTGCAGAGCCAGCTGAGTTAGGCTGCCGGCTTTCCCCTCTGACCCGCTAGGAAAAGCAGGACCTTTATGAGACAAGTCAGCCCCTCTCAGATCTCTATTTCCTGCACTGACACAGAGACTTGGTTTCTGTGATGAGAACTTGCAGGCTTCAGGATAGGTTGTATTAGTACACTTACAGAACTGGCACTTTATAATCATATGATGCATGGGGCCTTGTTTTGTTTCTCCAGTGTTTCATTTATTCATGCTTGAAGAACAACAGGCAGGTGTCTGACAGTGTATAACATATAAGATCCGTATATGCATGCCAGTAGGTATATTTGAGAACAAGATTTGTTGATAGTGTTTTTTAACAGAGTGTTATAGAGAAGACTTTTATACCTCTGCACTTGTTTAAGGATTTCAATAAATATTTTTGTTCTAAGTGCACCCTGTATGAGGTTTTTACCTGGTCTAAGTGTATGAGCTCTGGGGAAACATTTTCTTCCTGGTCACTCTCTAAAGGAGATGCATGGCTGTTAAACTCCACATCCTCTTCCAGCCCCATCAGGAAGATAGGGTGTTTTTCCTAGCACTAACAAGCCCTGCCTCCCACTGCTAACACTGATTTGTCTGGAAGAGAAGAGAGGGCACTCCCTGTGATAACCCGGAGTTAGGCCCTCTGTTCAACAGCTGTGCTAAATGAACCTATACTTGATTATGTATTAAAACCTATCAGTCTTGCACAGGGTTTCCAAACCCTCCACAACCTCCTCAGCAGGCATAATGGCAATCACCGTGTTTAAAGGTCATAGTTAGGAGCTTAATTTAAAGCTCTTATAATAATGCAATTTGATTCTGGAAAATGCCATCATATAGCTCTCCAAGGACTCCTGTCAGACACAAGACACTGCTTGCACACAGATTTGATTTATTTTTTCCTTTGAATAATATCTTTGTTAACTTTTTAACTTACTAATGGTTCCACATCCTAGGTGGTAGGTAGACTTTCATAGCAGCAGTAAATTTCAGATTTAAAACATCAGTTGCATTTTAATTTCTACTATGGAAAAAAAGTTGGCTGGGTTTCTTTTTCAAGCAAAAGCGGGTAATGCACATGCTGTGTAGCTAAAAATGTAAAGCAGTTTGATTACCACAATGTTTTGTCTTGCTTTAAAAAGTACTCTCATCTCAAATGAAGCATAAACCCTGTTCTGGGTTTGCATGGCAAGGTTTTGATAGTGGAGGGGCTACAGAGGTGGCTTCTATGAGAATATACTAAAAGCTTCCCGTATGTCCAACAAAGCCAATGCAGCCAGCTACAAGTGGGCCCATCCCTGGCCAAGGCTGAGCGCATCAGTGACACAACAGCAGCTCTGGGATAACATAGTTAAGAAGGGGGAGAAAAATCTCTTGCAACAGCTTGCAGCAGGAGAGAGAAGTGAGAATCTGTGAGAGAAGCAACCCTGCAGACACCCAGGTCAGTGCAGGAGGAGGCAGGAGGTGCTCTGGGCACCAGAGCAGAAATTCCCCTGCAGCCCATGGTGCAGCCCATGGTGAGGCAGCTGTGCCCCTGCAGCCCATGGAGGTCCATGAAGGAGCAGATCTCCACCTGTGCCATGGGGACCTTATGCCAGGGTAGATGGCCAAAGGAGTCTGTGACCCTGTGGGAAGCCTGTGCTGAAGCAGGCTCCTGGCAGGAGCTGTGGCCCCTTGGAGAGAGAGGAGAACATACTATAGCAAATTAGCTGCAGGAATTGTGATCCCATGGAAGGAACCCACACTAGAGCAGGCTGCTCCTGAAGGACTGCACTTGTGGAAGCGACCCACACTGGAGCAGCCTGCTCCTGAAGGGCTGCACCCCATGGTAGGGACCCATGCTGGAACAGTTCTTGAAGAACTGCAGCCTGCGGGAGCACTGGCAACTTCATGGAGGACTGATTCCCTGTGGGATGAACCTTCCTCTCCTGAAGAGGAAGGGAGCAGCAGAGACAACGTGTGATGAACTGATCACAACCCCATTCTTCATCCTCCTGCTGTGGGGGAGAGGAGGTAGAACAAATTGGGAGTAAAGGGAAGAAGAGAGAGGTGGGGAAAAGTATTTTAAGATCTGGCTTTATTTCTCATTACGCTACTTTGAGTGGTAATAAATTCAACTGATTGCCGCAGGTCAAGCCTATTTTCCCCATGACTGTTAACTGCTGAGTGATGTCCCCATCTCTCCCTGTCCTTGTCTCCATCTGTAAGCCTTTCATTATATCTCTACCCCTGTCCAGCTGAGTGGAAGTGATAAAGTGGCTTTGGTGGGCAACTGACATGCAGCCAAGATCAACCCACCACACCTCCAGAGGCATCAGTGTAGCATCATCCATATTACAGTGCAGAGCAGCTATTACAGCCTTTCAGCTGAAAGCCCTGCATTTCCCAGACATGTTTGAACACACAGGCTCAAGAAGGCCTAAAGGAACCAAACTGTCCCACTTTCTTCATTAGTACTGAGTTAACAAATTATATAAAAAAAGAGGCAGCATTCAAGCTTTAAGAATACATCAGAAAAATCCTTTCAGGCTACTTTAAAAAACAGCAATAAGTCTCCATCCTAAGATTACCACTTACTTTGGAAGCCACAGGCATATACACAAGCTGGAGGCTGGCAGGCTTTGAGACTCGGGAGTTATGGCATTTGCCAGTGGCATTTGCCACTGAAACTATGTGTGGCCCCTGATCAGCACACTAGCTGACTTGGAATCTGTGCTAAAGCACCTCTTTGCATGCACTAACAGGGAGACTAAACTCTGCACTAAGCATTCTGGGATTAAGCATCTAAAATTCAGGGATAATAATATACATCTCCTGTCATCCAAATCCATTCTGGGATCTAATTTCAATCTGCCATGGCAATTGATAGCTACAGTGATTAAACACTGAAAATATAAAATATAAATTACTTTTTTATTTGTTTTATAAAGACAACTTGTATATAATCTCATAATAAATCATTTGCAACTCATGTCCAAGATAAAATTTAAATCCTTTTAGCATTAACAGTGCACCATAAATGGCAGTATCCCCATAAAAGTATCCAGGTAACAAAACTTACTTTCTTGGAATTGTACAACACAGAGGCAATTAAAACCTGACCCAAAGTTTTGGGTGTTTGAATATTCCACAGATAGAACAAGCATAGAACAAGCTTCTTTTCTGTTTTTAGTGAACATAATAGAAAAGAGTAGTTTTAAAAATAACATTGAACACTTTCAACTCCACATTTGCAAGTCTGTTGCATGCACCAGTTCCTTAATAAATTTATACAGTACAAATGCAACTTGCATACAAATAGCTAAGTCCTTTGATTTCTACACATGTATGATCCTGACAAGCTTAAGCATGGAAAACAACATACTGGTTAATTCTACACAGACTGGAGTCGTGCCCAGCCACTAGTGCCTGTCTCACTCTCAGTAGCCCATAAAATGGCACATATCTTTTTGTCTAGTTCTGGACAAGGTAAGTGGTGCTATTAATACAGAAACTTTAACCATGAGTGGTTAAAACCAAATAATAACAAAAAAAAAAAAAAAAAACACAGCAAAAATCTTTCTAGGCATATATTTCAATAGATAATGGAAACAGAAGAAAGTAGACACAGTACAAATATGCTAGGTGATAATCAGGCTTCAATCAGAAGTATTTTTTTTAAAGTTACTTGACAACTAAGATTTTAGCTACTGAATGACAAGATTATTTTCTCCCCTAAACAGCCTAAGCTACCAATATCAAAATATATCCATAAACATATGGAATAGTAAGTACATTAGGCTACTTTGGTGAACAAGTCAGTAAGATTTTTTCATTATCATACTATAAGTCAGTTCAGATAATCTTCAAATCAGCAGGTTTCCAATATTCAGAACTATATATTCGTGAGTACAACATGAAGTGAATTAAGTTACCTTAGACAATATATCAAAAAATCTATGATCTTCAAATGAAACGCCATACCTTGACAGATTAACATACAATCCTTCCTTTAAAGTTATACAGTTTGTAAACAGATGTAGCAATGTTTACATATTAACTATATTAATAATAACCTTGAGATTCTGTGAAAGGTAATTACTGAAGGTTCATTCTTTTAAAAAAAAGCAGCTGACAGTCTCAGCAACTCACAACATTTAAGATGAAGTAATATTTTTCTCTTAGTGCTCAAAGTACTCAGTACTCGTCATACACATTTTAGTTTTCCCAGTGAACATTGTTATTTTCAAGCACCTTCTAGAGATCATCTATCCATTGATTTCTTATACAACAGACATGAGCAAGCTGTTGAAAAAAATCCTTTAGAGATCCCCACTGCTTTCCTCGTCCCCCAAATTCTGAATCTCAAATAACTGTTGGTAAAATACAAATCCTGTTTTGGATTAAAACATACAAAATGTACACTTTGTAGTGTGTGCACCTAAATATCTCGATTGTCAAGCAGTTTCTACTTTGACGAATACATTTTCTTGATGTTAGAGATGAGAGTGTTTCACTGATCTTTGCTGATCCCATTTTTCGCCATCTTTGGTAGTCGTTTTCCCTTTGTGTAAGCATGGTACCAGAAATGGAGAAACAAGACCAAAAACAAAGAGCCATACAGCCAGATAATAAACATGAAAATTGGATACTGGTATGGACAATCATCCATGAGGTAGATTTGTCCAATATGGCCTGTAACCAAAATAAACTGGACCTGCAGGAAAAAGGGGAAGAAAATAAACACTTTTTAAATAAATATCAGCCTTACTACAGAAGCTTAAAGAGAGTCAGCACAACTTGCCTACAGAAAAACAGAATGCCTTAGGGGAGAGCTCTTTTTAAAACCAACAGATGAACCTTTAAGGCTCCTCTTCCAAACATTACTCCACTGAAAACCATTTCCATATAGAAAGAAAGAGAAGTCCTGAGACAAGCTTAATTATAAGCAGCACTGAGAAACCCATTCTAGGGGAAAGGAAGCCTGCCCTGGCCAGTTCTGAAGACAGGAGATGGAAGACAGCATTTGGCTAGTGGAGAATGGGAGGCTCCTTTAGAAAAATTAGCGAGAAAAAACCCACCCAACCAAAAAGAACACATGAAAAGACAGCAATTACAGGATTGAAGAATATGAATTCCCACCTTGCCCACACACTAGCATGTGACACAGAATTCTTCAGGTCCCAAAGAACAATATAATGGACAATTACAAATAGAAGTTTCCACATGAACTCAAAGTTAATAATCCACTGGTAGTTTTTCCAAGACAAAAAGACTAAGCTATAAATATTCAAGCTAAATTGCTCAGTTTTACCTAGTTATATGAACTATTCTATTAACACTAGACGTGGTGCACACAGACAGCCATGACTACTTCTCCCTGTTCCTTTCCCTCCTCCATCAGCATACTTGCTCAGGCCAAACTAATTGTCTAGCTGGAACCTGAATTTTGAAAATTCAGCTATTTAAAAGGCCAGGCATGATAAAGCACCCAGAGTAGTAACCTTCTGAAAGAGATCTAAGGCTAATAAAACACTGTAATTATGACAAGGGAAGGTTTTAATGCTATGAGTTAGAAAGAAGTTCTCCAATCACACATTTTCTATAAAAGAACAGACATGAAAATCTGCAGAAATACTTCTTTTTCCCTTTTGTTACTACTGGCCATATGTAGTCTGTACATTAGTTATGTTTCCTTGGTGTAAGCTATATGCTAATCATTTTCATACAAGCAATGAGTTTTGTAAATATATCTACCAAGCACTGCATACCTGAAAAGCTCATGTGTCTAAATCTGTGATCATAGTCAATACTCAAGTCAGCAGATTTAAGTATATAACTGAGGAGAGCTCACTTTTGTTTCACTCAAAACACAGGTAAACCTTGTGCCAATTGTAAGCTACACACATGAACATAACTGAAGTACATATGTACTGCATTAATTCTGTGTCAGCTACAATCAGCTTTGAGAGATGTTTATATCAAACAAGTTACTCACAAGTTGCATAGTGGTCATGTATTTTTTCCACCACAAGTATTTATAATAGGCTGGTCCCAGAGCACAGATTCCATAATATGTGTACATGACAACATGGACAATACAGTTTAGCAGTGCATGAAATGTTCCCAAACCGCCTGTAATAAAAACAAACACAGTAGTAGTATTATTGCCTCAGATATTTAAAAAGCTACCTCAGGTCCTAGTGCTTTGTTTCACGGTAGAAAAACCATGTACCACAAACCCTACAGGCTTTGATTAACTCACAAGGTATTTAACCTGAATTGAGTTGAGACCAATTCTGTGGGATTGTATCAGTTTCTGAGCATTACTAAAACAGCAAGAAAATCAAGGTGATCGAATTATCTGTAAAAGATTTTAGTGGAGCTTTTTGTTCTTTTGGTTCACTTTTTAAATTGTTTTTTATTAAAACATATACATGATGGAGATTCAGAGAATATAGTAGAAACAGTGTTACTCCTGTCTTACACCTCTTTGCTACACATCACAACGAACTTTGCAGAATTCTATAGGATAACTAATAATTCTTTCCCAACACAGATTTCCAGATTCCCAGGGAAAGAATCACGATTTCACATAGTAAGTTTTTGGAATCTTGACCTAAGAGAGGATCTCATAAATCCATCATCCACCACAAAAGTATTCTTAGAGCAAAAAAGGAAATGTAAGACCAAGTAGCTCTATTTACGGCAAA
>JBAFWW010021215.1:0-21250 GCA_036873685.1 Agapornis canus
AGACTGACTGCTCTGTAATTCCCTGGGTCATCCATTTTCCCCTTCTTGAAAATGGCGGTTATATTTCCCCTTTTCCAGTTGTTAGGAACTTCAACTGACTGCCATGATTTTTCAAATATGATGGACAATGGCTTAGCAACTTCATTCACCAACTCTTTTATAGGACAAAAGAAAAACTAGAGATCTGAGCAAGTAATAGAAGTTAATTGCCTAGGCCCAAATCTTCGTATGTCTCTCTATATCAAAAGTAATACTGCAGAGACAATCAGAATTACACCAGAATGACGAGTATGAAGGTGGAATAAGAAAGAAGCACAAGATAACATCAGCAAAAATGATATGCTGTAAAACACAAAGGTGCTGCAATGAAATGGTGTATATGGGTTGGGGTTTTTTTTGGCATTTATAGTTCCATTTCAAACATATGGTGGGGTAAGGAGAATATTGTTTTCAAGTGCAAAGTTTTTAAAACTAACTTTACTTTAACCCCAAGGTGTAGCTTAGTATCTGAGGATGTGCACAGAGTGAGTATCAAAATAAACTACTGGTGTTAACCTTCTACATCTATTCAAAATGAAAATTTCGGGGACATTTGCCAGCTAGAAAAAAATAAACACTGCTGGTTAATGTCAGTGGACTAGAACAAGCACAGCATGAATAGATTTTATTTACATAAGTGCAGAAGCAGGTTCCATTTGCTATTAGATCTTCTAAGGTAAACTTTCTTATATAAACTATGGAATCTCCCACTAAAATAGTACAGTGAAAGAAAGCCAAAATTTGGGGTTAAAATACAAAGGCTGTATTTATCCTGTGAAACGCACACAAAACCTCATACTTTTGCTGTTCTGTTCATCCAAGAATCATAAAGGCAACCATTAGTTATAACAATATTATGTCTCCATTATATAACGTGGCATAACAGGAATGGACGTGCAGCACAGAACAGGTAGTATCAAGGACCCAATGTCCCAAGTACTGACTATTTGGGGGGTTTTACTTTGGACTTTAATCCATTCCTGTTGATTAGACCGTATCAGATATGCAGTTGGAGTGTGTTCTCCAGCTCAGCATAAGAAAGGACACTGCTAGCATGTGGTGAGACTGCTCTATGATGTGAACCAAAGGGTGATAATTGGGGAGGATGAAGTCCACTTCAAACGCATTCCCTGATTCAAAATAAAGCAGCAGTAGAGACACACCCAGAGAATTAAGCCCTACTCAGCAGCCCAGTGTGTGAGGAAGATTTTATTAACCCTATTCCATGGGTGGCAGATGGAGCTACAGCAGATTTACATGAAAAGGAAGTGGCAGAACCATGACAAGGCAGAATAATTTGTCCTCCAGAGACATTGAGCATTGTGGGGCACTACATCTGCTGCAAATGGACAGAGCACAGTAGTGGAGTAGTGAACTAATGCAGAAATTAGAGAGTCTAGCTTGATTAAATGATCTACAAATGATCTTGTTCAGTCTTACCAGTGTCAATGATACAGAGGAAGACAATTAGATTGCCTGTGAAGAGTAGCAACTCAGATATGGACCGTGAAAAACAGATTTAAGTGAGATGTATGAGGGCAAAAGAAATTGCAGCCTCTGGCTTGGCATTGTTAGATGTAGAACAATCTTAGTTTCTGGATGAAGAAAACATCACCCCCCTGGCATTCCATCCATCTCCATCATGGCTGCCTGCAGGAATAGCTATATTCAACACCAGAGCTTCCAGGATAATTCACAGAATCCAGTTACTGGGACTGCATTACTATCAGTTCACTGACTTCACTACCACAGACACTTTGACCAGCACTAAGAGCGAATAATCTCTTATTTTGTATAATGCATTCTGTGGTTATCATATAAAGCAGAGCTTGCCATTGCTATTTTTGTATTTTTCTCTGCTATGCAATAGCTGATAAAACAGCTATCCATACTGGGTGTGATATCAGCTAGATATTTAATTATAATGTGGTTTTACTGGAAAGTGATGCCAGAAAATATAGACACCCCAGCTGTGCCAGTGTTGGTTTTGGGCTTAGCACACATATTTTACCAGTGAAAAAGTTTCTTAAGTACATTAAAGATAAAAATCTGGAGTACTTTAAAGCAGGAGTTACCGCAAAATCACTGGGCAATTCATTGATAAACTCATCAGAAGGGAAGCATCCTGAGTAGAAAAAGGTCTCAGATGTCTCTTGTTTGTGGCAGAAGGCAGCAAGCATTTGTCATGAGATAGGGCCTCCATCATAATGCCTCTAAAACTGTCATTCAGTAGATGTAAAAATATCTGTGAATCAAGAGCCATGCCTTTATCTCCTCTTCATGAATCCAAATGTACTGCACTTAGAGGAACAATGGCTTTTAGGTTTTCTAAAATAGCTTATTTTTTCTCTCTTAAGTATTTTTAGAAAGAAGCCTTGAATACTGTATCTGTTTTGTAAGTGTGCATTTTAAATTATTTGATCGTTTTATTAAGACAGTTGGATATTAGAGTTAATTTTTTTTTTGTAAAAAACCCTTTTTGTAAAAAACCCTTTCAAATATTATCATCTGATCCTTGACAAAAAGTTGTGCTGAATCTGTTGCTGATCTATAAAAATAACCCAAATCACTCAAGTTCCTCTCTCAACCTTAGTTTCCACCATATTGCATTCACAATTGCTGTACTGTTCAGTAACAACATGAGATTAAATGTTTCAAGATTCATACCAACTCTGCTTGAAGGATGGAGCAGAGTTCCCTGCCACCATGGGTAGAGATGCTGCAATTCCTGCTAGAAATACTGTTCCTTCCCTTCCTCTCTATGGCTGAGTTCCAGAGTGTGATGTGTAAAGTCACAAGTATGCAAGTCAATAAAATATGAAGCCATACCAAAATGCTGCATTTATAGGAACTGTGGTCTGACTATAAAAATGGTTTGCCCCTGGCTGATGTTTCCCAAATTTTCTTTCATACCTCTTCACACATTCTTGTGGGAGACTTAATTTTAAAGAATTTGGCAGAACTCTAATGCACAATGATAAATACTGACCAAATGGTACTATTTAAAACGGGAAGAAGGTAAGTTAATAAGAGGCAGAAATTCATCATGAAGCCTAGGAACACACCGTATGGTATTTTAGAAGATGGAAATAAAATTGTTTCAAAGTTTCCATAGAAAAACTTCCAGCAGTGCCATTTTCCTTTTACTGTATTCTTATTTACAGATGGCTGAAAGAAGTTGACCTTACAGAAACCAGCAGCCTTCTGTCAGTGTTTGTCATCTTCAGACTGCCGTCTATCCATTCTCCTCTTATAACAGAACTTATTCAAGAATCAACTTGGTATTATAGATAGTGGTAGGCTGCATGCACAGCCATACTGTAGCATTACGAATAACAATGATGATTCATTCCAGCAAAGTTCAAACTCAGAATCCTGTTTCTAATTAGCTATCATCAGCATGGCTTGATTTCATGAATGAAGATTTGGGAAGGGCTTTATCCACACTTACTACAAGCATGCTGATGACTAAAAAGGCCAATGTGAGATAGGCAAATCATTTGTAGCTAACAAGATCATAAAGCTGGTCATTCACTACATTTTTTCCTTTTGTTTTATTTTCTTATCCTGGAGAATTAGAACAGCCGATTCATAATTCATTTGCTTATGCAAAGTTTTGCTGTTGTTGTTTTTAAAACCTTTGAAATCAGTGAACCTCTAAGCTGTAAAGGAGCAATCCCAAGTTAAGATTTTTGAAAGGCAGACCACTAAAAAAAAAAAAAAAAAAGGTAGAAATTTTTTTTTTTGTCATAAAACCCTGAGAACAAAATGCTTACTTCTTGTAACTCCCCTGTTTGCTTTCATTTCCGAACAGTCAGAGTCTGTTTAGTCCTGCATCAACCTCAATACTAGTGTTTAAGAAATTTCCTTCTGTATTACCTTAGTTACTTTGTGCCTAGAAGCAAGACAATGTTTGGAACCTGCACTACCTACAGACTCCCAAGTCCAAAGACATTGTCTTCCTACAGTATTTCTGTAAGGTTTAATATCTTTCAAAGCCATTTGTCTGTTGTCAGGCTTGCATAGCATCACCGCACATTGCTAGGATACAGTAAATGTTTTTAAAAATTAAAGACCTCCCCTTTTTCCTGTTGCTATCTAGAAAATATGAGCAGATTTTACCCTCTGATATGTGAATGCAACTCCCTGTGGAATAAATGGAGTTCTACGTGTGTAGAAGGGCAGACTTTAGCCTTAAAGATTTATAGAGCTATAAAAATACAAGTAGATAGCTTGGATGATGTTTTCTGGAACTTTGGGCTGATTCCACATCCCTAACAAAAGTTTCATCTTAAAATGTCACTAGTATCCCTTGGAATATGTTTTAAGATTATTTTTATGCTCTTTTAGATATTTGAATTCATGTGATCTTCAGTTTGGTCTGTTCCCTTCCTTCTTCTTCCCTTTCCTGTCATCTGGTTTCACAGGTGGGGCAATATAGGTGAGAAGTCAGGAGCAGAAACACAGTACTGGCTACTCAATATCTCCTGGAAGTTGCAATAGAGATTCTCCCAATATCCGGGAGAAGAGATGTGAGCTGGGAGTGGATCTGTGTTGTTTAGAATGATACTAGATGCAGTGACCTAGAAACATAGACTGTAAACTGCAATAGTAAATGACTCAGGCTTTGCGCAAGTAGGTGAATCTTATTCTTTTTCGGACTTGACATGGTGTCCCAGAATATTCTTACACTCTTTTTTCATTGTTGAGAATAATTTTCCTATCTTCTAGGCACTCACTGAGGAGCCTTCCTTTGGCCTTTTGATAACTGTGTAGCATAATGCATTTATCGTAGGCCTCCTTTTTATTTACAGTCTGGTATTTCCACTCTCAAAACAGAATTATCCCAAAATAAACACCAGACAATGAGAATCAAAATCATGTGCAATAGCCATGCCATTTCGTAACTACTTGCTACATCCTTGTTTGGCACACTGGACTTTGTTTAGCAGAAACATGGTAGTATCACAAGGTCAGAGTCTCCACAACTTAATCCATCCCTAACAAAGTCTGGAATTCATACGACACAGACTTCTGTGCAACAATTTCAACCAAAGTTAAAAATAAATCCCCTCAAACGGGTGAAAAAAGCATACTTAATTATAAAGGGGATAAGGGCAAAATGACAAAAAACTGTTCCTAATTTTTCTCAATTAGTTTGTACTTTTTGTTTGTTTGTTTGTTTGTTTTCAACAAAATGAACACCTTTATATATGCAAGATGCAGCTGCTTTGTTCTTGTGGCTAGGTGGTACATCATCTCAACTATGATCATGCTAGATGTCGCAAACTTAGCAGGGCTAAGCCTGCTCAGCAAAGTTGATCAATGGGGAGTTCTCTAAGATGAGCACAGGTGCTTGCAAGCAGTGTTTCAATAAGCATGGAAGTAGCACTCCTCTCATGGACCCATACTGGCTCTTAGGAAGAGTTGTGCTACTAGGAAAATTACTGAAACTAGTATCTAGAACAAGTGGTGATGGAAGACATTACTCTCTAACTCATAGGTGCAAGCTTACAGTTATGACTGGATCACCTGGAAAAAGAATAACTTTGGAGAAACCATTCTTACATTCCCAGTATGCTCATCTTGCGGTTTTGCAAAGCAGACGTAACTCTAACCTCTCCCTCATAGCTCAATGCCATCCAAAAGTCCCCCAACAATTCTTCCAGTATAATAATATAGTATGTACTGAGAAGTGCATAAAACATCATTTCTCTTTTAAACCTCACTGTAACCCAGGGCCATTCAGGATCTTTTGCATCCTCTAGACTAATTCCACCATTTTCATGCACTTGCAATCCAATTCAGCTGCATAAAATCATGGCAAAAAATTTACTTGTGGCCAAAGAGCAAAAAGAGAATATAGGTAGCATGAACATGTTCTTTTAAATAGCCCTGGGGAAGATCTTCACAGCTCTATGTCTCCTCCTTCTTGGCAGAATGCTATTGGTGTTGCAAGATCAAAAGTTGTTCTAATGGCAATTACATGTCTCATGACAGCAGGAATTCATACTCTAGCTCTAGTTTAGTAAATGACACTATTTAGAGATCATTCTCTTTCCTCAGGAATAAATGTGAGCTCATGATTTGCATGATTTCTGTTTGTCTTCCTTTGGCTACCTGCCATTCTAGGACATGGTAGTCTTATAGCTTACTAGCAGCAGTCAATAGCAGATGACTGGCCATGCTCCTTCCCAAGTTATGTCTAGGACACATCTGAGGGACAAGGGCCAAAACCATGCAAGAAAGTAGGTTAAAAACTCAATAATGCTGACAGTTATGGCAGAATAATCAAGCCTGTGTTTACTACAGTAAGGATGCAACTTATGGTTGCTGCAAAATGAGCAGGTGGCAATGTGCCCTGGCACACGTATCCTTGGCAATTAGAATATTACTGATAGGGAAATACTATTAGTGGCTTAATCGCTTATAGAGGACAAGCCAATTGTCTTTTTAATTAGCTTAGTACAGTACACACCAGTCACTAAGGCTAAATTTGTAACAATCGCCATACATAATATTAACAGACTGTAACCTGACCAGCAGTGTCACTTATTCTCATGTTCAAGTGATGACATTAACTTGATACCTTGCAGGCAGAAAAAAGTAGTTTAAGCTAATATATTTAGCTCTTGTTTACCACCACTACACCATGAAGTGATTGCAACTACATCTTAAATTTTTATTTTATTGTTTTAATGCTTCCTTCTTCTTTTGACTTGGCTGCTGTATTCAAAGAACAGTGGGAAATAGCTGACTTGAGCCTGTATGTGTGTACACTTCTGACTGAGCCTAGGAGAAATATGCATGCTGGCATGCTGACTGCAGCTGAGGGCTCTAGACTGCTTTTCAAGATCTCAGGCAAGCTAAACAGGGTGTGTCTACTCCCTAGTACAACTTGCTTGGTATTAGTAATTAGCATTGCTGGAGAGGAGGAAGAGAAAGCCAAGTATTTGCAATCGGATGGGGACTTATGGTAGACAGAAGGAAAAGAGATACATAGTTTAAACTTAATAAAATGGAGCCTTTACTGCTTTGTCCACTCATTTGTGTTTATATTTGATCCACAAAGAATAAAAACGAGCAAACAGTAAATTATATCAAATACACAAACTAAACTTCTGTTTTCCCTTTCCCTATATGCCTTTTTCAGTTGTAGCAATTTTAAGTGTTACTTAAAACCACTGCAAGTAGTGTCTCCAGGTAATTTAATACCTGAGACATTTTTGTGTGTATGGTATCAACCAGGTCAGCTCACATCTACTGTTAAGTAAATGTGTTGTACTCAAGAGCATAGACAACTTTATCTTTGTTCAAGCTTGGTGATAGAGCAAGGCTTGTTTGTTCACTAGATCTCCTTAGAATTGTTATTTCAAAATTTACAGTTGTATTCTGCGGTACTACACAGTGTTACCCTGATGAGCATACAAAATTCTTTGTTTAACACAGGTCCCAGAGTAACAGCCCATGATAACACTCTACAAACAGCACAGAATGGGGAGATGGGAAGTTCAGATTAAGAGAACACACACATTTGCATTTCAATAACACTTTCTACTGAACCACTTTAAAGCATTTATAGTCTGATCCTATTTCCATTGAAGTAAGTACAAAACTGCCACTGAGGTGAATAGGAGGCTTGATCTGACCCTAATTCATGAATGGCCAGATTTTGGTACTTTGACTCCCACTGAACAAAATGTTCAGTCTATGCAGTTCCATTTAGCTACTTATTTTTGAAGTAAAGTACAACTCACTTTCAGTGTCTGTCATGAAGTACAGAACTCTTATGAGGTTTATCAGTGAAAACTAATGGATGCTATAATAGCAAAAACAATGTATTAGGAGTGCATACCAGCTAGGTACTTCTTAGGTTGTCATGAAACATTTCTGATAATATATTTATAATTTTGATTTTTTTTTTGTGACCTGATGGCTCTATGGCCTTCTTAAGACTCTTCATTATTTCTTTTGTGAGATTAGTCAACTAAATCACATCCATAGTTTATCTTTGCTGACTAGATGATAACATTTTAAACATAGGTCCCAAGTAACTGTAAAGAACAAGGTTTTGGTCTGATTTTTCCTAACAGTGCCTAAAATGTGTGCCCCCACCTTTCTAAATACCTCAGAATTGGCCAAATATTCTGAATAAACCAAGTAGGAACCTGAAAACAGAATTCAAGGGTAGTTTTCGTTGTTGTTGTTTTTGTTTTAGGGGCTTTTAGTTAATTGGTTGGATGTGGGGTTTGTTTGGTTGGTTTGTAGGGTTTTTTTTTCCACAGAAATAACTGTATAGCATTTACTTCCTTAAGTGATGTGGAAGAGTATTTTGAAAGTAGAAGGGCAAATTCACACTTGACTATCAGCGAAGATCACTAAGAATTGAGCACAGAACTCACTTGTTTGGAGAAAAGGAGGCTTAGAGGAAACCTTATCATTCTCTACAACTGCCTGAAAGTAGCTTGTAGTGAGGTGGGGGTTGGTCTCTTTTCCCAAGTAATAAGTGATAGGATGAGAGGAAACAGCCTCAAGTCGTGTCACGGGAAGTTTAGAATGGATATTAAGAAAACATTTCACTGAAAAGGTTGTCAAGTGTTGGAACAGGCTGCCCAGGGAAGTGATTGAGTCACTGTCCCTGGAGGTATTTAAAAGACATGTGGATGTGGCTTACAGGGACATGGTTCAATGGTGGCCTTGACAATGTTGTGTTTACAGTTGGACTTGATGACTTTAAAGGTCTTTTTTAACCTATACAATTCTATGATTCTATTCTATTTTGTAAATCTATGATCGCTTGTTTATGAATCTAGGATTGTCTTTCCATATATTAATTTATATATTTACTTATATTGTAAATGTTGCACAGAGCATTAAACAATTTTTTAAGGATGGGGTAGTTTGTTGTAAGTGGAATAATGCTCTCCTGCCTCTTAACTGTATGTTTTGACCTCTGATCTTTCTCCCATAAGGGACATATCCCTTTCTGGCACCACCTTTCATACCAAAGAGTATTATTGAAAGTTTCATAAAATATCCTTCATTAGCACATTGTAACAGGAGGGACTGAAAGTGGTGAATGAGACTGGATGCAGTCATTCAGCAAGTGTGATGTTACCAGAGGATGAATGTTTACTCCACAGCTCCTTTGTTCAGCCATACATGCCTAAACTGGACCTTCATGAACACTTTCAAAAACATTGCTAAAAGTTTTTGCTTGGGTTTTTTTGTTTTTTAGGGGTTTTTTTGTTTGGTTGGTTGGGTTTTTGTTTTTTTGTTTTTTGTTTTTTTTTTTCCCCAGCACGAAGCCAGAACACTAAAGTTCAAAAATTCTGAGTAAAAGGCTTGTTTTGATAATAAACAACAGAAGTGACAGAAATCTCATGAGATAGCACAGATTTAAAATGAAAAAAAAAAATATTCAGATAATCCAAAGAATCATGAGACAAAACCAAACTATCATCTACCACTTGTATTAACAAAAGATGAACAAGAATCTTATCATTACAAATGCAGATCTATAATAGAATGGTGAACTGAAGGGACTAGAATAAAATAGAAACTTTTCGCTAACAGCTGCCAATATATGGGCAGTTAAGTAACTTTCTGGTTATGGCTCATCAGGAATTATGTTACATTCAGCAAATACTGATAATAAATACAGAGTGTCAGGGCCTGGAAAATAATGTGCTCCAACACTCCTTTTGCCATCAATTTATTTGAATAAAAACACAAACAGTTGTTCAAACTTGAAAGCAAATGCAAAATTTGTACAATCTTAAACAACAAATGCCAGGTTTTATTCTTATTACCAGTACTGTAGTCATCAGAATTGCACAAGACAGCATGTCAAATACATCAAAATCAATATAATTTATAATACAAAGTCACTTCAATTCTGCAGCTGCATTAAGATTCTTGATTAAAAAACCAGTCTTCATCTGCTTTCATTTTTTTGAACTGTAATAGTTAATAGAAAGCCTCAGCTTTGTCTTCAGTAGGATAAAGTGCTACTGAGATTAAATTGGTCCAATAAATTATGCTCATTTACAATCTACAATCTGCTAAATCCTGTTCAAAATGCTCAATAAGCTTTGACCCACTCTGGATAATCTTTGATTGATGGTGATTGGGTCAAGTGTCTGAAGACTGAAGGAAAGCAAATGTTGCTCGCATTTTCAAGAAGGAGAACCCAGGGAACTACAGGCCTGTCAGTCTCACCTCAATCCCTGGGAACATGATGGAACAACTAACCCTGGAAACCACTTTCATGAAACCACGCATGAAAGACAAGAAGGTGATTAGGAATAGTCAGCAAGGATTCACAAAGGGACAGTCACGCTTGACAAACCTAGTAACCTTCCATGATGAAATGACCAGCTTGGTAGACAAGGGGAGAGCAGTAGATATTGTTTACCTTGACATCAGTAAGGTTTTTGGCACTGTCTCCCATAAGATGCTCATAGACAAGATGATGAAATATGAGCTAGACAAGCAGTGAGATGGACTGAAAGATACCTAAACTTCCAGGCCCAGAGGGTAGTGATCAGCAGCATGAAGTCCAGTTGGAGGTCAGTAACTAGCAGGGTATCGTAGGGGATCAATATTGGTTCTGAACCTATTTAACATCTTCATGAATGATCTGGATGATGCAGCAGAATGTACTGCCAGCAAGTTTGCAGATGACGAAAAACTAGGAGAAATAGCTGATAAAAGAGAGGGTAGCACTCCCATTGAGAAGGAGACTAACAGGCTGGAAAAAATAGGCTGACAGGGACCTTCTGAGGTTCAGTAAGCAGAAGCACAAAGTCCTGCAGTGGGTGCAGAACAAGCCCATGCACCAGTACATGCAGGGGGCTAGCTGTCTGGAAAACATCTTTGTAGAAAAGGACCTGGGGGTCCTGATAGACAACAGGTTCAACATGAGCCAGCAATGTGTCCTTCTTGCAAAGACAGACAATATCCTGGACTGCATTAAGAGGAATGCTGTGAGCAGGTCGAGGCAGGTGATCTTTTCCTTCTACTCAATTCTGATGAGGCCACACCCAGAGTGCTGCATCCAGACGTGGGCTCCCTAGTACAAGATACACATGGGCATATTGGAGAGAGCACAGTGAAGGGCCGCTAATATCATTAAGGGTCTCTCCTATGAGGAAAGGCTGAGGAAGCTGGGACTTGTCAGACTGGCAAAGAGAAGGCTAAGAGGGCATCTTATCAATGTATATAAATACCTGAAGGGAGGGTGCAAAGAAGATGAAGTCAGACTCTTTCCAGTGGTGCCCAGTGAAAAGGACCAGAGGAAATGTGTACAAACTGAAACACGGAAGGTTTCCTCTGAACACCAAAAAACACTTTGTCACAGCACTGGCGCAGGTTGCCCAAGATAAGTTAAGAAGCTACATCCTTAGAGATACTCAAAAACCATCTGGACATGGTCTTGGGCCACCGGCTCTAAGTCCCTGTTTGAGCAGGTGGGCTGGACCAGATGACCTCCACGGGTCTCCTTGACTATTCAGTGATTCTGTGAAAATGCAGCAGGTTTTGAACGGAGACTGGATCCAGTAGAGAACATCTATGTCCCTGAGCCAGAGTTCTGTAACTTTTTGCTTTCAAGCAGATTGTCAAGCCTTGGTTGAAAAGATCTTACATGGACTGAGACAGGCTAGCCTAGGGGGATTACTTTCATTCTGTGTGATGCCTGCAGGCTATAGCAGTACTCCACCTTGCTCCTACAGAGAAGCAGCTGAGACACCAGGTTCAGTTCAGGCTCAGGAATTTGCGAAACATGTGCAAACCAGTCCAAACATAACAATCCCTGTAACGTGCTCTAAAGCTTCTATGTGAGCTTTTTTAAAGCTTTTATTTTTATTTTTTTAATTTTACTTAAATGATGAAGAACTGGAAAAATGTTTTGGACATGGTAGCAGGGTTTCTGCTGAGGGGGTCATAACATGACTGCTATGGGGTCAGTAGCTTGCTAGGGCATCTTCACTGTGAGTAAGTATCCTAGTTGCTGTTAAGATCCAAACCTGTTAGTTCATGTGTGACAACAATCACAAGGTAAAATCCTAGGCCATGTCTCCATGAAATTGTAAATCCAGTTTTAGGGTTGCTGATACTCACCATGTGGTCCAAATCACTGATCTGATATCAATTCACAGTGACATATCAACCAAGTTCAAAAATAATGACCAATCAACTTCACGATGGCAGGCACACTGCTGGTTCAGCTACCAGAGGCTACCTTTCCTGTGGTACTCCACAGGCTTCTTTCCCTGCCTTAATCACTCTTTATGTCCAAAGGTCATTGCCTCCAGATGTCCCTACCTCACATCATGGCTGCTAAAATGTGATTGTTCTCTTTTTCATGTAAAGTGAAGGCAGTGTTTTCACATGTAAAAGTGCAAACTGTCTGTCTCCAAGAAAAAATCACTTTGCCTTTCACTATGGACAATGGTTGCAAATACATAGCACCTTATACCCATGGAATTCAGCTTTTTTAAGCAAATAAGATGTTTTGGATAAAATTACTCTAGATAAACAAATTTGATTCCAGAAAAAGGGGCAGACGCTGATCAAAGGTTCTGTGTTACTTGTTTTCCACTACTATCTGACACATAAACAGTAGTGTTGTAGTTTTACCTTAGAATTTGAACTACCATATGCTGGAAATCCTGAAGAAGAAAACAAAATTATTTTCAACAACATTTGTAGGTGGGAAATCTGGGTGCCATTAAATGCAATATGCCATTAAAACGATGAATAAAACTATACACAGACTAGCCTCATATATAGAAGACAGAATATCAGCAGTGTTCAGTTCTCATTTGAGGACCTCAAATACTATCACAGAAAAATATTGCACTGAAGTACAATGATAATAAAGATGCATTCAAGACTGTTTGCTTCAGTATATTTCAAGTGGCTTTTGGAACCACCCCTAGGAAATCAGTTGTCTTTGTGAAGGTGGTACCTGAAACTCTTGGTATAACATCTAGAGCTGGTACACCGTTATCTAGAGATACCCACCATAAACCTCAGTTCTCAGGTACTTAGAAGTTGGTGTATATGCATTATGCTACAGACTTTAATTATACATTATCTATTTTCTCCCTACAAGATGGTAACAGTGGCCTCTTAGATGCTATAGAATCACAGAATCATTTGGATTGGAAGGAACCTTCAAAGCTCATCTAGTCCAACACCCCTGTGATGAGGAGGGACATCTTCAACTAGATCAGTTTCCCAGAACCACATCCAGCCTGATCTTGAATATCTCCAGTAGTAGCTCATTCACCACCTCTCTGGGTGACCTGTGCCAGTATTTTACCACCTTCTTTGTAAAAACTTTTTTCCTCACATCCAGCCTGAATCTCCCCTCTTAGTTTAAAAACTTTACCTCTCATTCTATTGCAACAGGCCCTGCTAAAAAGTCTTTTCCTGTGAGCAAGTCCTGTTGTAACAGGGCAAGGGGTAATGGTTTTAAACTAAAAGAGAGGAGATTTGAGCTGCATAAATATTGTGCAGTAAAGAAAACCTCAGTTAAAGGATACCTACTAATGTCAGTCACCATAGAGGCTGAAATGGGTAGTAAATAACACAAGGGATTGCAGAAGTAGTTTCTTCTTCAAGATGGACAGCTGCCTGTAAGAGGCCTCACCTACTTCGTCCTCCTCATCAGGTGGTCTGTAGCAAACATCCACAACAGTGTCATCCTTTCTGGTCTGCCCTTTAATCCTGACCCCTAAGCTCTTGACTTGCTCATCATCCAGCCTGAGACAGAGCTCCATACATTCTAGGTGTTCTCTCACATAAAAGGCAACTCTCTACCATCTTGCCTTCCTGGCCTGTCTTTCATAAAAAGTGTGTAGCCATTCATGACATTCCAGCCATGTGAGCTATCCCACAATGTCTGTAATTGTAGTGAGATCAAAGCCCAGCAACTGCACATAGATCTCTAATTCTTCCTACTGATTTCCCATATTACATGCATTGGTATACAGTCACTTCAGAGAAGTATTTGAGTGTGTGATTTTCACGGGAATAGTGCAAGAGGATGTCCCATAGGCATGACCTGTATGCATTTCCCTGGCTGCAAGCAGTTGCTGGAGGTGTCCCCACCGGAGCCTTGTTTTGCATGTGGGTCCCTGTAATTCTCCCCTTCCCACACCTTTCCCAGTTTAACACTCCCCTCACACAAGCACAATACAAAACACAGCAAAGCATGTGAGGAAATTAATAATTCTAATTTTAGAAAGGATTGCAGTGAATAAGGCATCCGGCCACACACTGAACAAGGAGAATGTGGCTGAACGTTGTTTAGTATGTTACATGAGTGCAGCCCATCAGATGCACAGAATCAGGTGAGGATCCTCTTAAAAAGATATGTGATCACATAATCAAAAATCAAATTATAATGTACATGTAAGATAATTAATTTAGCCTTATTTCCTGCATCAGTATTTCCCTTGGCAGCCTTACTCACCTTCCTCTTTTAACATCGGTTTTGTTTTAATCACTGATGTTACTACTGTGCTCCACCAGAAAGTTCTTCCTCCAAGTGATTCCACCACAGAACTGATAAGAAAATGTAGAATGACTGGTTCAGCCTTACCTTATACACTGCCAGAGTTCCAAAATGTTTAATAAAGATATCATAGATGTTTTTAAGAGTAGTAGAAAGGACTAGGACAAGTTGTTTAGCCTCATGTTTTATCCCTCTGCCATATACTATTTATGCAACTTGGAACAAATCTGGGAGGTTGTATGTGAAGATTTGGATCTTCAAATGAATGAATCAGGCAGGTGGAACAGGAGAAGGCTGAGACTTGCATAGGGAGCATCCTTCCATCTACCACTCAGTAATGAAAACCTCCTGGTACTCCTCCCAGCATGTTCTGGGAGAGAATGGCATCTGCTTTATCAGGTCAGGTTTCACTCAGTATATATTGTGAGGCTTTAATTCCTACTTGTAACAAGAGGAAAAGGCAGGGGATAATAATTTACAGTCATTTATCACATATGACTGACAGAAGTTGCAGAAGGCTTCAAACCCCTTGCCCTGTGTCCCAGCTTCCCCTCCTTACGCCACTCTGATTTCCCACAGATGGGAATTTCCCAGATCCACCACATGACTTACTCTCACCGCATGCAATCAGAGGTAGCCTTTGGTCTTCTTATATCATAGAGAACCTTGATAGAAACTGCAAAAGGGACTTGCCAGGCTTCTCCTGTGTGATGATTTTCCATGTTGAAATAAGATATTGTACCAACAAATTAGTGCTACCCTGTCTGCATCCAGTTGAAAATTGCCTCATATCCTGAAAATCCAAGGGTTGAATGATGAACACAGTCAGGAAAACTGGACCTTGCTTTAGAAGAACAGGACTGTCAGGCTGACAGGTGTTTGAAAAATGTTTGACAGACTTAAGAAAATTCCAGCTGAACACACATTTCTACTTTATTCTGCATCTAAACCTATTGTTCTGTTCTCTAACTGCTGCCCCTGAGGAACACTATCTTTGCAATACTTGTCTCCACAGGGAATCTTATTTCAGTGTCAGATTTTCTAGATCATAAATATTATAATTAAACATATTACTTAAAAAGAAACAAACCAAAACCAGAATGGCCATGTATGTTTCATTCCAAGAACCTGATTCAGTGAAGACCTGTAAACACTTTATTTGTCTCATCATCCAAACTCCAACCTAAGATGAGTAACTAGCATTATGAAAAACGCTATCTCTGATAGACATGAAAATAAAATGAAAAATAGAAATACAGCATTGATGTATGATTAAAAGTTGATTTCATTTGCAGGATTAGCCCCATCTGTTTTGGGGTTTTTTACAATGTTTTTATCTATATTCTTACCTGTTTTCAAGTGTGTCCACTGTTGAATAAAATGAAAGATTACCTTTCTTTAAAATATTAGGCTTACATTCTTACTGAAGAATTAGACCGCTTCCACATTTTGTCTTTGAAAATGAAGGGTCTACAAAAGAAGGAGAACCATTTCTTTTGTCTCAGCACATCACTGAAAATAGAAATTCTGTCTGCATGAGGAGTAGGATAGTTGACAAGAAAGAATAAAAACTAAAACAGCTGAGGCAATTATTCTGCCTTCTTCCTACCTCAACCATGACCATTTCAGGTAAAGTTTCTGGAGGAGAGGTCAGCACTATGCAGACCTCCCTCTCTACAAGTGTCATCCTTAGCACTCACTTCACAGTGTGACAGATGTCCCTGCTTCATTGTTATCTGCCATCATGGGGCTTCTAAGCTCCAGCTGTAAATCATTCAACATCAGCTAGATATAAATTGTCCCAGAGCCTCTGGACACTGGAAATCTCTATTGCTCTGGCTGGGATTGCTCAGCACTTCTGCTGTTTCAGCTGCAAGTTTAGGGCCAGTTCAATGAAATCAGTAGGTTAAGTTCTCCTTTTCTATTTCCCCTTTCATGTCACAGACCCCATGTTAGTCATCTCCATCTCTCTAGCCCTGGGAAGGCCTAGAGGTAGGTGCCTCTGGTTTCCACTTGAGAGCACCATGCTGCTCTCTGCTCTTGGGTCAACCAGTGCTATTTTTAATAATCACTTCAAGTGCCTTTCTATCCCCTCTTCCCTTTCACTGTTGTCATCAAGCATCACTCCCTTCCATTCAGGTTCAGTGCAAGTGAACTTGCTCTACCACAAAACAGACTGTGTGACCTTTATATATTACAGCTAATAAGAATGTCTACTCTTATTTTAAAAAAAACTTTAAATTCAATATAAATCTTTTTAGTACGCTTCACTTCTTCGATGGATTGTTTGATCAAGATAAAAACTAGTCAAAGTCTAACTAAAATGCTACAATATTGAAAACAGAGAAAAAAAAGGCAAAATTCAGATTGCAATTTTCACAGCCCCTATGGCTTCAGATTGTACTCATGGCATTCATTCTCTTGAATATTTCATGTCCTCTAGAAAAGATGATATTTAATTCCCACACTGCTATAGGTGAAATATAGAGATAAAGGTGACAAAAATAAATATTTTAAGAGATTTTTATAATTTTTTCCCACAACATTAAAATATGTAACAAACTTCAGGTACAATAACAGAACAATTAGTCAGTAAGGTCACAAAAACTGACCCAAAATCCTTCAATACCTGCCTGTCCCCTGAGGAGTATGGTGCTATCAAGTTTTCTGTCCTGTACATGACAGAGGTTTTATTGTTTCTCTGATCTGCTCCAGTCTGCAAGGAACAGTGTGATTAAGATACTACCTTTAAAGGACAGACCACTTTCCAAGTTATACTGCACACCCTGAAAAATTGCTTTGAGATACAAGGAGAAGCAGTCAAGGGGTAGACTGCTGTGAATTTTGCTATTGCTATTGTTCTTTTTCTTCTAATAAAGCACTGTAATTAGTTAGCTGGCTGAATGGGCTAAGTGTCTGCAAAAGGAGACGTCATCTATTATGCAACATGGGGACTAACATCCTTTGCTGCTAAGCATACTAAAGATATCATGTATAATATAAATATCCACAGGCTAAACAAATGCATTTAACTTACCTATTCTTTTACCAGTTCCAGCTCATACCATGTCAATGTGCTATAGCTTGGGAAGCCAAACTTCAATTCTATTGATTGCCATGGGAAAAAGAGGGACAGTACTTCTCCCCAGTCTAGATTACCAGAAGGTCATAGTATGTGTTGCACTCCAAAGCACACATTCAGTGCATTTCTTCCTACTCCATCACCTGGTCCCCTAATAACAGAATAAGAAACTGAACTTTGAAAACAGAAAGAAGAAACAAAAAAACTCTATCCAATACACACATACATTATATAAAAACATTCATGCATGTGTATGCATATAGTCAATATAAATAAATGCATTTGCATACTCATACATACTCTTATGATTCAAAGAAAGATTAGATGAAGGTTCAGATTGCCAAACACACAATTCATTAACTTTATAAAAAAGCCAAATATGTCATTGATTTACCCCATTAATATTAAAATTATATATTTTCCATATAGTCTTCCATAAACTCCCTTAAAGGACATGCTGTTTATGAAGCATCAGCCTCTTCCATCTACTATTTTCCTTAGAGTTATATTTGGGGGCATTGCTGATAAGGAGTTGTATGAAGAATGCCTAGTGATAATCTGTGGTAATGATTGTTGCTTGACTTAAAATAAAGAGGAGCAGCCTTTTAAGGTCAACATCAGTTCCATGTTTGGATTGCTTCTACTATTTGGAAGGAGTTGACATGATTTAAATTACTAAGTAATGTGAAAATACATTACTAGCAGAAGACTGCTGTCTGTGTAAATATTTTATGGGTAGCGTCACCCATCATTGGTTAATAAGGTAACACAGATTCAAAGTTATTTATGTTGACTCATATTTTTAAGATGAGGCATTTAAAAACAAGAAGATATGACAGAGTTGATCAGGACATAAGACAGTGGTTCACAGAAAGACTGTTTGTATCTTGCATGTCACAAACAGCTCTTTTAAATTACTGATTGAAAAGAGATGTAGCACTGTCCATGTGAAATATATTGAATGCATAACACAATGAGTCACCTAGTGAACCTAAGTTAAATAGCTATAATTCTTGGTTTTGCAGAGATGAAAGAAAAAGGTCCTGATAGGCTGTGATTTTTTTGGGGTCAATATTCTCATGAAAATAGAAACTATCATCTCCCATGTGTACATGACATCGAATGCAATAGGAAACGTATCCATCATAAGTGTACATGAATGCTATCTCCCTCAGGTTAACAGTACAATCGGTGCATGAGTGTAGCTCATGGGCTTTATATGTAACAGCCTTCCCCTTGCTACTGCCTGATCTGCCTTCATTCATAGGCAGATCCTGGCTTCCATGCTGCATTGCTCAGTTTGGACCTACAACACTACTGCATTGCTCAGTCTGGACATAAGACTTGGGGAGAACTTATGGCTCTCTACAACTACCTGAAAGGAGGATGGAGCAAGAAGGTGGCTGATCTCTTTTCCCAAGTAACAAGTGATAAGGCAAGAGGTAACTGCCTCAAGCTGCGCCAGGGGAGGTTTAGGCTGGATATTCAGGTGTTGGAACAGGCTACCCAGGGAAGTGGTGGAATCACTGTCCTTGGAACTGTTCAAGAACTGTGTAGATGAGGTCCTTAGTGACATGGTTTAGCGGTGGTCTTGGCAGTGCTGGGATACTGGCTGGACTTGATGATCTTAAAGGTCTTTTCCAAGCATAGCTGATCCTATGATTCCATGATTCTATTTATTGCCTGGGCTGGTGCAGGTGGTCTTTCTCACTGATCTTTTCTGGTCTTTGTTGCACAAGACCAAAGAGGAGTGCAGCTCACACTGTCCCACTGCCACGAAGGGTCCCACAGTCCACGAAACAGGGAGATGAGGGATGATGCAGGGAACTTGTGCAGGGTCCACAATACAATGGCTTGCCTTGTGCAGAGGCCATCACTGGCATGAGAGTCAGTGGCCGGAAGACTTCTGGAAGCCTTTTTCCTCTGCATATTTGCCTCAAGAGTGATAAATCCTGTACCATCCTTTCTTCTGGTCAATGTCTTAGAAGCCTGTCTTAGTCTTTTCCAAGAGACTTGGAACAAAACACATACAGGAATTGCAGCTGATTTTGCAAAGCTGCACAGTGATAAACTCCTGTGTGTCATTTCTGTGCAGGGCAGTCTTTCATGTTTATTGTGAGGTAAACATTTCCATCACCTGATCACAGATTTCATCAGGAACATGAAGGCTTTCCTGAAGTCTCTTCTGAACACTCTGGCCAAACAAAATACATGCCTTTGCTTAAATATTGGACCATATGGCCCAATTAATATGGAATTTAAAGTGTTTGCAACTCAGCTTGTTCCAGGGAGGTCCTCAGGCAGCATTTTAATTTCATTTTACAACTTGGTCTCTTGCAGTTTTACTGTGTTTCATTACTTTTTGCACAAAAAAGTCTTATGTTCAACATAGATGGTACATAATAAGGCAGAGTGAGAGCTGTTCAAGAAACTGCTTCATAGTGTTGACTGTTTTAAGTGTACAGATGGAGATAAATACTCATGTTTAGAGTAATCTGGCAACTTGATACACTAGGATTTAATTCACAAGATATCAAGACATCAACCAGATTCAGAGCAGAACTAGGGGTTCGTGTTCTTTTACTACTGGGAACTCATCACTGAATGTCCTTACTCCTGTATAGTTGGTACCATGCTGATTTGCTAGTACTCACAAGAGCCTCAAGCAGTTCACCCAGTGTTCCCTTGCAGCCAGGAAAAGTTTGTGTGTGTGTCAGCACTTTCAAGATATTTATTATACAAATCCAACAGTTAGAACTGTATATTTAAGTGCTAATTCTAGCAGGCTCCATTGTTCATCCACTCTTAGATACAGAGCCAAAGTGTTACCCTACTATTCCTATAAGAAACATGTGAAGGATGTTCACGCTTAATTTGAAAGGAGGTGGTTATAAAGCCACATTTCTGCTCTAGAAGATACACCTAAGCAAGAGCTGTGGAAAGCCAATAGTTTGGTGGAAATACAAAATAGCAATTGTAGTAAGGGGTTTCTGGACCTGTAAGGAGGAAGTTAGGCATATTTTCCTGAGAAGCCAGGGTATGCACTGGCCAATGCCCTTGTGACCTGTTCCTAGGAAGAGAAATCAGGCAGGAGTGCTGGTTGGCACCATGTGTCACTCTCTATAGGCTAGGTCACAGATGCAGTAGCAGTGAAACCATTTGCATTAAAGTTTAGGCAGACAGTCTAAACTTAGGCATTCTCACACCCTCACACGACTGTTGCACATGCATACAATTCAGAGGCACAGACGCGCACCCACCCTGAAGCAGTTGAAGATGAAAACAAAAAATCCAAACAAAAAACCCCAACCCTTATGTTCACAGTTTGGTGCTGTGAAACCTCACATGGGAGTGATCTGTTTCTGGACTGGTAAAATAAAATCCCTGAGAAAAGAAGTTTATGATGTGTGAAATAATATACATGGACAACACTCCCTTCCCCCCACTCCTCAAAATAAACCCCGTGCTCCCCACATACACCCAATCTATCTTCCTCTCTGAGGCCACAGCTCCACAGCCTCATCCCTTCCACCCATCACACCCCCCCCCCTCCCCCTCCCCCCCCCCCCCCTCCCCCTCTCGCCTCCATCTCTGCCTCGTAT